>CM076580.1:123785430-124060412 GCA_034641835.2 Pinus albicaulis | reverse complement strand
TAGAGTATCTGCCCAGAAATCTCGCAACATTCCCGGCAAGAGAGCTGGAGTGTTAGTTCTCCATGGAATGAGCTATGGGAAAACCGAGATAAGCATGAAAGTTGTGCCCAAAAAGACTGGTGGTACAATGGGGCAATAAATCACATTAAGAATGAAGTTACGGGAAGGGAAGAGGTAAGCCCAAGTGTCTACCCTTTCATAGCATTGAACTTGGCGCCATTCCTCAAAACAATTTAAACGCAATATCACCATATCTAAAAAGCTGGTAGAGTAATTCACTTTGCAGGGACTTTGACAGATGTCTCAACACGAATATAGATAGAACAACCCATATCAAAGGATATTAAATATGATCATCCGGAAATCACAAAAATATTGAACAATAAATTTTATTGGAGTGCCAGTACCAAATACTAAATTCCATTCCCATACTTAACTTGTGAATTGACTGTGAGATGACGAAAGCACTGCCGAGAGCATACATTTCACTTGCAAGAGTTACTTGAGTAATAATAAGTTAAATTTTTTTTATGGTATTTTGTTTTATCGGTTATGTTCACCCCCTATGATAGAACCGAGGAAGGGGGGAGCGCACTTGCGGTTCCACCTATGCCAGATATCCAATTTACGTTATAGTGTGTGTAATTTACTTTATATTGTATGATAGATATCTAATTTTTTTTGCTACATGATATGGAGTTGATAAATGGTATATGAAAATAGTATTATTGATAATATATGATGTATAGTTCATTATTGTATGCTTAGTTGACATATATATTATACATTTAATATTCAAAATAAAAAGTATATTAATAATAAAAATATATTTTTACATATTTTTGGAATTCAAGTTTTTGTGATTTATTATATAAATTTGTAAAAAAAAAATCGGTAATAATCACATGCAATGGAATATGGACGTCTTTCGAATCAACCAGTGTGGTTGATTATCAGGACTATGTGATATATCAGATCAAGACATTAAATTTAAATAGATGTAGAAATGGCTAAACTAGCCATTAGGATAACGACTAGTTTGACTCTGAATTTTTTTTTTTTTTCAAATAATAACAGCTCGTTACATTTTATTTTTAGAATAAAATGTTTAGTATATTTATTCAACTAATTAATCAATTAATTAATTAATTAATTAGTTAATTAATCAATAGTGATAATAATATGAATATATGTATATATCTCTTATTTTATTTAATTGATTTAATTATTTATTATTATTAGTTTCTAATTATATATTATTTTTAATTATATATTTATTTATTTATAAGAGCAAGGTCCAAGGAAAAAAGAAAATGATAACCAACGACCCATCAAATAATCGAAAAAAAAATAAAAAAATCGAGAATTTATGGCAGGAATCTAACACCTGTTGATATTCTAGTCATCATCTCTATTGAGATTAACGGGTCTTTTTTCAATTTCTAAGGCCTCTCTCAACTTACGATGATGGAAATGGTCGATCCTAGCAATGACCTTAGCATCTTCAATTAAAACATGATGATTAGTCTTTTCTGCATGCTCAGCTAAGGCGTACACGCGAGATCTTCTATGTTTAATGTCAACAACATGCTCAGAGATCCTTTGATTAATAGACCGACCAATTTCACCAATGTAAGGAGTCCCATAGGAATAAGGAATGATGTAGAAACATTTTCCATCTCTGGCGTCAATCGGATCTTTAACCGATTTGAGAGAACTATGAATCGTGTTAAGGGGCTTGAAATACGAAGACACCTTATGCTTCTTAAGGATCCTAGCAATCTTATCAATGGTACTGTGAATGAACAGCAGGTGGACACTGCCAGACCATTCACTAGCTTCTTTTTTATTTTTAACTAAAGGACCTTTTTCTGCTTTAAGAAAATATTTAAGGCCTTGTGACCTACTACAGCCATTTTTACAAAATACATTCAATAGATGGGTCTTTCCCCCTCAAGGCGGGACTCATTAGAGATTCTCAATGCCCTAGTGGCTAAGGTATTGCTAACTAGTATGAAGATATTGCTAAGTATGAGTTTTCTTTCGAAAAACTTGATGGGAGGAAGAACCATCATCCTTTCTAGAGATAAAAACATCGAGAAAAGGAAGGTTACCATCCACCTCATGTTCCATGGTGAATTGTATGGAGCGAGATTGACTATTAAGATGAATGGAAAAGAGATCCAACTTTTCTTTTTGCCATGAGGCCAGACGACACAAGTATCTTCTACAAAACGTTTCAACAACTTTGGCTTAAAAAGAGCTGAGGAAAGAGCCTTGGATTCAAAGTCTTCCATAAAAAAAATAATAATAAATTTATATTTAATTTTTTCTTACATTTTCACTTTTCATTGTGAATAAAATGTGTAATTTATTTCATTCTTCATTTGCAATTAATATATAATATTTAAAATCTCGGATGCAGGTGATTTGTGACGGTACCATGGTTACGAGTTGCAGGGTTGGTAAGTGGCATGGCCACATGGCCACCCACAGGCGCCGACGACGACCATTAAATTTCTCGAGCCATCACCCCACTCACCATTTATTTATTTGTAGACATTGAGGTTGTTACCATTATTTCATAATGGAGTCCCTTCCTCCCCTGCCTGGTTATGTTTTTCTTCTGCTTGGTTATGGTTGTGTGCCTCCCCTATCTCAACCTTTGAGCAGCTACTACCCCCCTGGAGTCGTGGAGACGAGCTCCCGCATGCCAACAGGGAGACGTTGTAGCCTGCATTGTTGTATTAAAATACTCCCAGGCCACCATTACTCACAGAGAATCCTCTGTCATTTGAATTTTTCCGTAGCTAATTGCTTCACCTCCACCACTATGTCTCCAGCTTCGTGGCGCCTCCACCCTGCTTCTTCTTTGGCCCACAACTCCCAGCACCCTCACTGCACCACCATGCCTCATCTCTGGCATCGCATGTACTGTAGGCATGGCAGAAGCAGAGGACGGGATGCTCTTTCGTCACACTCTACCCATTCTAACACCTCGTCTTCCTCCCTGGAGCACTCCCTCAGCCGATATCCCGCTACCCGCAGTGGGTATGGTCGCTTTGTTGGTCAATCTCATCTTTATGCTCAACCTTCTGACACTGCGACCATTCCTTTGCCTCTGCCCCATCTAGACTCCATAGCCACCCCGCATACCTCCCGCTCCACTCAGTTCCACTTCCACTGCTCCATGGACCACCCTCGTGTCATCACCACCATTTCTTTTTCCTTCATGGAGGAGCCCGTTGAGGCCTCTAGCTTTCGCCCACCCAAACTGTATAAGCTCCCCCAACCATGACGCTTCCTCTGCAGAAGTCAAGGGTGACCCTCGTTCTGGCAACCATAGCATGTGCTCGGACAACAGCAGTAGTTTTGGAAGCAGCAGGGACGATAGGAGGCATGGAAAATAGGCCAAGGGAAAAGCTAGCGAGACCAAGGAGCCCCACCACGCTGCACACACCACCCAGGACATGCAGGCCACCAACACCGACGAATACAAGTGTATCATTGTAGAAGAGACTCCTCCTACTCCTCATGACACCTAGGCTCTTAGGTTTTTTCTGGTTTACTGTTTTTAGTGTTAAGGTCCTTGGTCACAAGGTTTTGTTAATTTCTGCTATCTATGTATGGTACAACATGAAAACAATTAAAAATTTTATTTGTATTACGTTGGTTTCCTCTCGCGAGGCAGCAAAACAAACTCTTACTGGATTGGTTTCCCTTGCGTGGGAAGTCCCGTTTTTTTATGTTTTCTGTGAATTATGCCTTTGAATTAGGCTAGAGATGCAAAGGCATGTGCCTCCATGTACACTATGTTACACTAATAGAAATTAATCTTACTTAGAATATATATATATATATATATATATATATATATATATATATAATTTAAAAGAGAAATTTTATTTTTTTACATAGATAAAGCATTTTATTAATGTGTTACTCATAACCATACTAATTCAAGATTTATGAATATCTTAGAAAAATCAAATTTCTGTAAGTACACTATAATATCCCACAATTAATTGGCATGGATAAAAATTAATAATATTTACTTATGCCATTACCAATAAGGAATGATTTATAAACATAATTCTCATTTTACTTCAGTCATTTACCAATTAAAATTGGTTTCAAAACTAATTTAAATAAACTAAAATGACATAATATATTGTCAACAGTTAATAGAAATAGACATTCATTAATATTGCTAATTACCATGTTGAAAAAATGGTTAAAATAAAAAACCCCTTATTTGTAACTAATCTTCTTGCTATTTTCTGCAACCCCTTATTTGTAACTAATTGTCTTGTTATTTTCCACATACTCTCAACACAGGGAAAGGGGGGGTGTTACATAGCAATTTGTCACTGATATATGATTTGGAAAGAGACAGTTATCAGTTGCCTCGTAAGAAAGAAACCGAATTTCAATTACGAAAAACTACTTCATGGATGTGTTTACTGGATTGAACAATCTTGGTTAAATGAAACTTCATGGATTTTGTGGGTTGGGACATGTTTACTAGATTGAACAATATTGGTTAAATGCAACTTCATGGCTTTTGGGGTGAACTTGGTTAAATCGAACTTCATGGATTTTGGGGGTTTGGATGCGATTGAACATTCTTGGTTAAATGAAATTTCATGGATTTTGGGGGTTGAGTCACGTCTACTAAATTTAACAATCTTGGTTAAATGAAATATGAAGATCAATACCAACATGGCACCAATAGTGAAATATTTGTTAAACGCAACTTCATGGATTTTGGGGTTCGGACACGTTGACTAGATTGAGAAATCTTGGTTAAATGCAATATGAATATCAGTACCAACATAACTAGTTGCAGTAGCAATAGTGGTGGTGGTCGTGTTTTCAAGAATATTATGAGGAAGAGCATGTCTGGTACTCTAGTGCTGGCTACCATCGCATATTGCAAGCATTAATAATTGGTGAATTATGGTAATAAATGGAAATTTGACATGGGAAATGGCCTCATTGACACATAATGGAGTGATCCAGATTTCCAAATAGATAAATGACAGAATGGAGTGATCCAAGTTTCCAAATAGATAAATTCTTTGGGTCAGTACCCCTATTTTATGGATGGTGACTTGCATAACTCTCTTTTCCTTCCATATCATAGCCAATGGATATTTCATGTGATGGATATTTCATGCACATGGCCACCTAGGAGTAGCTTTAGGAGAGGGAGAGCCTGCACAGTCTTGAGAATTATTTCATATGCATTCTTACTTGTGGAAAATGGTAATAATAAAGGCTCTCATTTGGAAAATAACACTGCATATAAATATTTTTATTGGTGAAAAAAAATATAAATGTTCTTGCTATTTTAAAGGATTTTTTATTGGTTGTTGAAGATAAGTATCTGATTATTTTTATGCTATCATAACTATTATGTTAGTTACAAAGAATAGTCACGTTGTAGAGATATGATATTTACTTGCATGGATAGATGAAATATTGAGCTATGTTTCTTTATAGAAGAACTATATGATTATTTTTATGCTATTATAACTATTACGTTAGTTTATTTTGGAATAAGATCATGTATATGCATGCAGAATTTGTATTAGATTTCATTGGAAAAAATATACATTTTTATGTGGGAAATGATAACATGTTGTCTTATCCTACATTGGAAAATATCCTTTGGGAAAGAAGATGAATTACATGCACAAAAACAATAGTAATGTGTTGGTTTCCTTGAAATATTATGTGGGTAATGTTGGTATAACCTTTGGAAAATAAGAAAAGTATTTGTATGCTTTATTGCATTAGTTTTATAGAAAAGAAACATGTGTTTGCATGCTTTGTTGTGTTAATCACTCCTTTGGGGAGAATATTTTGGAAAAAATATGCATTTGCATGCATAGGAACAACATTTGTTATGTTAGCTTTCTTTACATGCATCAAAAGTATTATGTGGGTAATGTTGGTATAACCTATGGAAAATAAGAAAAGTATTTGTATGCTTTATTGCATTAGGTTTACAGAAAATAAACATGTGTTTGAATGCTTTGTGGTGTTAATCACTCCTTTAGGAAGACTCTTTTTGAAACCATATGCATTTGCATGCATAGGAACAACATTTTTTGTGTTAGCTTTTTTTACATGCATCAAAAGTAATAGATTAAGGGTTAGTTATTTTAATTAAATTCATGTAATTTGCATGCACAACGATCATGTATTAGTTTCTTTTAAAGAAATGTTTGGCAGTCGTAGTTTTTTGTCTTGGAAGAATGTGTACTTATGATTCTTTATGACTAGCGCATATGTAGTTCTATTAAAGTAAGCATGTCACAATGTTTTACTTGAATGTCATGAATGCACATGAGTAGATGGAGAAGCATCACTAGTATAGATTTGTGAATGGGTTGATTAATACCTTATGAATCCTGACATCAATGTATATTGAAGACAAAATTAACACGAAATGATGGTGACTTTCAAAAAGGATATATTATGCTTAACATGGTGGCAGATAAATGATTAAGTTTGCATGAAGATGAGTGCGAGTTGTAGGATGGTCCATTGTAGGTGCAACCATGCCACCAAGATATGAACATATGAAGATTAGTGAGTAAATGCTATCATAATTATTGGAATGGCTTTAAGCTAGATATTTGTATTTAAACGATATTTCCTTCTAATAGTTATAACAATAGTTAAGGGATGGTCTCCCTTTTAAGTCATTGAGTGAGGGTGTTTCCATTGAGTGAGGGGTGAACACCCTCACAAGCATTTAATAATAAAATTAAACGTTTGCTGGTTTTCACCCTACAAGGAATCTAGGGTATATCAGTGTTCAATGGTGTGATTTATTATTGTGTGAGTTTGATGATGTAGATTCCTTGCATGATGTAATGTTGATAATGTAAAGTATGTGATTAATTAAATAATTATATGTATGCAACCTTACACACAGTATTTTATGTTAATAGACCACATGAATGGCTTTTAATGGTTATGAAACTTACTATTCATCTACTAAGGTTACTTTATGAACTAATGAAAATTGTATCTAAAGATTTTTGAGGAATCTTGAATAGTGATTTGGATAGTTACCGATGGATAATTTGTATAAAAATTTTATAACTCTGTAATACCCCAGGTTACTATGCTTTTATTTGACAATTGAACAAGTCCAAAAGGGTACAGTGGACCCTAATGGAAAACATTTGTGTGGAATTATTTATTATTTTGAATTAATAAAATAAAATGGAAAAATTATGTGCAATGAATAAATTGAGATTTGAGATCTGGAAACCCAATCCATGAAGATGGATAATGTGATAAGACTTTCCCACAACTTACATAAATCCTTGGAAGGAATAAAGTAAGATACTAAAATTAGATTTGGAGATAAATATCTAATTTCCCCAATAAAGAGGAAATTATTGGAAAAAGGTGGAATAAAGATGGAAAAGCAGAAAAGCCAGTTTTAAAAATACCTCTGTGGAAGAGATAGAGGGAAAGCCTAGGAAAAACAAGAATAAAGTATCCTGAATTAGCTGGACGCAGTTAATGGAAACAAGCTGGGGAAACAAAGCTTAAATAAGTTGTTTCAGGATAGATAAAGGGTTTTCTATGGCTGGAGAAAAGGATCTCTGCTCGGGGGTGAGTTACGGAGAAAGAAATATATGGTTGGGAGGAAATTAGTCAGACCTAAGTGGTATGAAAATTCAATTGAAAATGGTTTTTACTTAAAATTGTAACGTTGTGACGCATTGTGGATGACTAGGGAACAATTATGTTAATGTGAAGTTGTTAAGTTAAATTTGCTTAATATATATTGGAGAAATTATGAGTTACAGTAATATAGGAAAGGCCTATACATTTAACAAATGTTGCTACAGTAGAAACCCTGAAATCTGTATGGTTGTATAGACATAGTCTGTTGAGGTCCAACGCTCAAAATGTCTAAACCCGGTGATGGGTTTAAATTTGAGGTTAGGTACCTCAACAGAGAAATTATTTTCTCTAGTTGAGTAAATTAGAATGCTATTACTAAACTGATTATATTATCCAAAAATCACAATGTGTAATCTCAATTAAGTTACAGGTCAGAGGTAAATAATTTTATTACAGTTAGAGCTAGAATCTACTATACATGTATACACCACTGTATTAAGTACAGAAAGTAGTTTTAGAATTGAACATTAGAGGTACAGAAATAACATGAAAAATTACACTAATACTGAACAAAAATCTCAAATAATAATGTAAAGACAAGGCATTCTTGTTCTGGAAACATACGGAAATAATTGTGCATAAAATATACAAGCTAAGGTAGCTGTGGTAAAACCTGTAAGCTAGATGTATTTTATTTTTTAAGAACTAAATAAAAGCATAAAAGTTAAAGGACACACTTAAAGTTACATTGTATTAAAGTAAATGATACCAAAAAGAAAAATCAATGTATGGGAAAACGATAATGCAGAAATTATATATTAAAATGGATAATGTATCATATAATGGATGAATTCTTCCCATATTAAAGAAAAATATAAAGAAACTACTTGAATAGAAATTATATATATATATATATATATATATATATATATATATATATAGTTAACTGTTGACTGTCTCCAAAAAATTGTACCGCCAAATATGGGTTAGTAAACTACACACACACACACACACATATATATTAAATCTGACATACATCTATATAATTGGCATACAATCGTATTTTATTGTTATACTAAGAACTGATACAAATGGAAAAATCCTAACCTTTAACGAGAGTCAGTTATTGCAGCAGTAAATAGAATGTAAAGTTCACCATAATAATCTAGTGAGAAATGTTAATTGCAATAACGGGTTGCATAGAAACATGATTATACATTTATTACAAATATACAAATTAATTAGAGACAAAAGATAGTATGCCATAGAACAAGTATACCTAAGAGAAAAATATTTATTGCTAATAAAGGAAACTGATAAATATGTAACAGAATAAAGCAGTTGGGTTGTTTTTATCTAAAATAAAAGACCTCTGACTATAACAGTGAAAAAAATGAAACAAAAAGGGTTGTATAGATATTCCAAGTATATGATATTGAGGCACACTAGCCCATAATTTCAAACAAAGTATATACTATTACATTGAAGCGATATTTAATTACAGTTTATTGTTTCCAGAACTAATTTCTTGAAAAACAAAATATACAAAGGGGAATTTTAGAACATGACGCCATGATTTAAATGTCAAAGTTGTCACAATGATTGGTGACCAACCTATATAATAACGAAGTAACTATTAACCCAAATGGGAAACCCCAAATAAAAAAAACGAAATTCGAAATCGAGTACAGTGTATGATAGCTTAAGGTGCTCACCTGTACATGAAAATACCATAAGATTAACAATACGAAAATTTAGGAGTATAGAAATAAAAGTAAAATCAACCGACAATTAAAAAACATCCCATACCTTGTGGGTATACAATCCTGACATCTCCAGAAACCATAAACACACATGAAAAACGATTTAGTTTAATCTTGGAAATCATGAATACAAATACTACTAAATGATAAGAAACGGAGTATTCAAGAAAATGCATAAATAATGGAAAGAAATAAAGTTCAAAACATTATTAGAGTATTGGGATTAAATTATCAATAACCAGTCCACCCAAATTTAAATATTTTGGCCACGACGTCTTTATAAATTGAATAAACTAAAATCGAATTCAATCAAGCAACCCTGAATGTTGGTAATAATTATTACCAGTGATGTGGAAAGTTAAATGAGCTCGAGTTCAGTGAAGAACAAGGGCAGGGATAGCGAAACCATGATATTAAGTATGTTGGGATGTCCTTGTCAATTGGAAATCGTTCCTCTCTGCATAAAACAAATACAGAAGTTCAACAAAAGAAAGATCTGAAATGAGGGTTTAAAAAGAATTAATGGCACCAAAGAACAATAGTGTAACTCAGGGAAAGGGAAGCCTATACCTGTGAGATAAAATTGAAAAGAATTTTGCGTATAGACTTATTCCCATCTCTCACAATTTCTGAACTTCGACGTAATAGGAGTCCAGATGAAAAGGTAGCGAGAAGAGGGTCAATGTCCAAATGAAAGTTCAAAACAAAAAAAAACAAAAATTGATATACCGAGAAAACCCTAAATCTTACACTGCTCGTCGTCGTCCACGTGGTGATTGATCCGGGGTCCTCCCTTAGATCAATGCTATGAATTTCACGCCAAAAAGAGCCATGTAAACGAGTACAAGAAACTTAATGTGATCGCGTCTCGAGAAAAAATTGCATGGAGATTTGGCATATTGAATATTGAAATGCATAAGTACCATTAAATGAAGAATGGTACCAGATCACGCAAGAAGATCCTTGACGGTAGCACCACCAATACCCATTGAACATAAAGTACCACGACGTGTAATGGGGCAGAGAAACGTATGGAGAAAGGATTATAGTATTAAGGTTATGGCATGCATAATTCAAATTTCATAAGTACTCTCATTATAAAAAGAAAAACCAAACGATTGTTGAAACCTTACTGAATAGTCATGCCCCAGATATATATGTAAGTAAGTAGGGCTAGTTGATAACGTAATGGGGTCATGGTATTAGGATTTTGTTTTAACAGAAATGTAGCCTCACCTTTATATATATGGTTTAATGTGAAGGTTGAGGAATGTAAACATGAAAAGAAAACGAAAATTAAAATAGTGCAAAGGTTGTAATATGTATGTGAAGTCCAGAGTTGAGGAAAAAAGGGGTTATTTAAATATTGAAATCCAAGATTATTATAATGCTATAGGGTAAAAACCTTTAAAAAAGGGAAATAAATAAATACTAATTAGAACATAATATATATGTGTAAAGGTCCTGATAAGGATCATATCAATGATTTAAATTAGAGATAAACAGAATTATAATGGTCATAAGTAGAATAAGGACCAACATATATATATACTATGTATAGAATTCTATAGTGAGTCAAGAGAGTTATCCAGGGTGGAGTGGAAAATGGAACTGATCAATGTGACTAATATTGAAAAGGACAAAGTTAGTAATGAAATACATTTTGAAAAAAAAAAACTTGTGAAATGAGAGCTGTTACAAACTCCTTGCATTTCCATGTGAGGATATGGGGCTCTGTTACATACAAACCTTTATTCAATCTTTGTACTCAAATTTCCCTAGGTGCAAATCTTTCTTCAAGCTTTGTACTCAAAAATAAGTTTGCATCTTGGTTCTATCTAATGATTCATGAGGAATCTTTATTAGTGATTTGGATAGTTACCCATGGGTAGTTTATATACAAATTTTCTAACTCCCTGCATTTCCATGTGAGGATATGGGGGTATGTTACATATTGTTGAGATTTTTTATATATTAATTTGGATAAAATCTCTTGGACATGCCAATAATAGGTTTTGTTGCAAAACTGATGGCATTAAATCAACATGAGGAGATATTCTATCCTAGTTTGGTGTGATAGAATTAATTAGTCAGTTTCTTCTCTCTTATATAAATTGTAAGCCTGTAGAGGCAAACACATGAGATGTGAGGTGTGTGAAGAGGAAGTGCAGATGACTAATTCTATTGTTGTGTTCTCCTTTTGATGAATGAGATTGCCGATACCTCTGTTTGGTGGATGTAGCCCAGATTGGTTGGGTGAACCATGTTAATCGTTGTCTCCATTATTTGATTGTTGTGTGTGTGTGTTTTTATTTGTTTTTCGCTGTGTAACTCCTACAGTTGGTATCAGAGCCTACTGCTGTGCAGAGCATAAGAGTGGAGGAGTCGTGGGTTTCGATCGAGGTTGAAAGGGTGTGCTTCTGCATTTCAATTAAGAGAAGCCACAGCCTGTTAATTGGAAAGTAATGTGTCAATGCCGTGGACTATTGATTGTAAATGCTGTGGACTGTTAAATTTAAATGCTGAAAATATTTGAATATCACAGACGAGAACCATAAAAATCAAACCACGGAAGTCTGGAAACTGATATTGTGGAAGAAATGAAGTGAGACTAGCATGACTGTGGGAGGAGCATGTGAATCGATGAATGAAGAGCTGTGAGCTTGAGACAATGGGTGAGTTGAAGTAACAACAATGTCGTGAGCAGACAGATACCAAATCATTGCAATCAGAAGGAAGAGCTATTGTTCGAGCCGCTATTTAAGCTTTCGTTGACCTACGTGGACCAGCCGAGTGAGCGCAGATTTGAGTGTGTGACTGCGATGGACAGATCTACAGTGTGACTGTGAAAGCAGTGAAACTGTAGAGCGTGAGTTGTCGTGGACCGTTTGCTATTTGAAATTTCCGTTCAAAATCACAGCTGTGATATGGTAAGGAGCTATGATATGGTAAGGAGGTGCCTTTTTTAAATGGAAAAATTGATTTGCATTTATATGCCATTTTAAATTGATTTATATATGTAATGCAATATTTTAAATCGATTTGTATATGAAATGCATATTGTATATCGATTTATTATATTTTTTGTATGTCGATTTGTATTGTAATATGCACTTGGGTAGGGCCTAGGGCCTAGATTTTTTTGTCGGAAACAAGAGCTTTCAATTTGCCGAAAAATTTTCGGTTTGAAGTCTAAATAAATTGCAAGTTTGAAAAAGATAATAATTTTTTTTTTCAATAAAATTGTTAATTTGATTAAAAAATGCAATTAAGGATCCATAGAGAAGAGGTTGATATAAACATGGCAAAAACTCAAAGTGCTCGGTTTGAGATTGAGAAGTTTAATGGGAAAAATAACTTTGAGATCTGGAAAGTTAAGATGGACGATCTACTCGTACAACAAGGTGTGGCGAAGGCACTTTTGGGAAAGTACAAACAACCTTTCGCAATGACAGATGACGAATGGAATGACATTAATGAAAGAGAACTGAGCGGCATACGATTGTGTCTGGTAGATGATGTTTTATTTAACATCGTGTTAGAGAAAACAGTTGCTAGTTTGTGGACAACGTTAGAGAAGTTGTACATGACAAAATCCTTAAAAAATAGGATTCTTCTGAAGAGACAGTCGTATAGCTTGCACATGAAGGAAGGTACGACGATAACTGATCATCTGAATACCTTTAATACTCTCTTGGTGCAATTAGAAAGTATAGAAGTAAAATTTGATTCAGAAGATAAAGCTGTAACTTTATTATGTTCTTTTCCAGAGTCATGGGATTATTTTGTTACTTATATAAGTCTTAGTTCATAAGAAACCCTTGAATTTGATGATGTTGTTGGAGCTATGCTGCCTGAAGAAACCAGGAAGAGGTAAAATTTAGAAACCTATATATCAGAAGCAATGATGGTTAGAGGTCGATCTAAAGAAAAATGATTCAGTCAGAAGAACAACTCTCGGTCAAAATCGAAAGGGAAGAAGAGTAAGCTAAAATGCTAGTTTTGCGGCAAATCGGGACATTTGAAGAAGGAATGTTGGAAGAGACAACAAACATCCAAAGGAGACTCTTCAACAGAAAATAAAGAGGCAAACACGACAGATATAGGTTCAGGTTCGACATCCAGTTGAGGTATAAGTGATGAAGTTCTATCAGTTAGTTTGTTAAATCATGATCAACATTGGCTATTAGATTCTAGTGCATCCAATCACATGTGCATTCATAAAGAGCGATTTAAATCTTATAAATCAATCAATTATGGATTTTTTTACATGGGTAATGATTTCTCATGTAATTTTGTGGGAATTGGAAGCATCCATATTAAAATGTTTGATGGGAAAATAAAATCTTAACTGATGTAAGACATATGCCTGAACTCAAGAAAAATCTTATTTCTTTAGTAGTGCTAGAAAAAAATGGATATAAAAATTTTATTCAAGGTGGAGTAATGAAAATTTATAAAGGAATCATATTAGTAATGAAAGCAAATAAGGTTGGAAATATTTTTCAGTTAGAAGGAAGAATAGAGTCAGATCATGCTTCTACTGTATTTGAAAATGACAGTGATTCTATTCAACTATGGCATCAACGGTTGGGCCATATGAGCGAAAGAGGATTAAAAATTTTATCTGATCGTATGTTAATTCCTAGTTTAAAATATTCTAAGTCAGATTTCTGCAAACATTGTATTTATGGGAAACAAAGCAAGCAAAAATTTAAAACTGGAAAACATACTAGTAAGGGAATCCTTGATTATATCCATTCTGATGTTTGGGGTCCATCTCCTACCACCTCATATGGAGGACCATCATATTTTGTATCTTTTATAGATGATTTCTCTAGAAAATTATTGGTCTACATGTTAAAAATAAATTCTGATGTATTCACATTTTTTAAGTAGTTTAGAGAATTAGTAGAGAACATCACTGGAAGAACCATTAAATTTTTAAGAACTGACAATGGTGGTGAGTTTACTTCAAAGGGATTTGGTAATTATTACAAGGAAGTTGGGATCGAAAGACATATAACTACTACTTATACTCCTCAGAAAAATGGAGTTGTTGAACGCATGAACATGACTCTTTTAGAAAGAGCAAGAAGTATGCTTTGTAATGCCAATTTGCAGAAGGAATTATGGACAGAAGCAGTATCTACGACTTGCTATTTGATAAATCGATCACCATCAACTGCAATAGGATGAAAAATTCCTCAAGAGGTATGGAAAGGTCATCCTTGTGATTATTCTAAACTGAAATTTTTTGGTTGTGATGCATATGCTCCAATTCCAAAACATCAACGTTCTAAATTAGATCCTAAATCAAAAAGATATATCTTTGTTGGATATGGTGATGGGATTAAGCGATACAGGTTGTGGGATCCTACTACTCACAAGATCATCATTAACATAGATTTTAAATTTGATGAATCTTCACTTGATAATCTAGATGTAGATAATAAATTGAAACAAGAAAATGTACCTAAGTTTCAACATATTCAGTTTGAAACCAGTTTAAATACTGATGATATTCCAGATGAACAAGTTTCAGATGCAGATCATGAAGAATTTCCTACAGATAATAGTCGGAAAATTGTGGAAGAACCAGAAACATATTTAAGGAGGTCCACGAGAATCAGACGTCCTCCTAAAAGGTATGATTATTATGTTACTTTAGTTTCTTTAACCACTAATTATGATGAACCTTTGTGCTATCAGGAAGATGTAGAAGGTTCTAATATTAATAAGTGGAAAGAAGCTATGAAGGATGAAATGAAGGCATTAGATAAGAATGCCACATGGAATCTAGTGGAACTTCCTAAAGACAGAAAAACTGTGGGATGTAAATGGGTTTACAAATTGAAAAGGGGTGTTGATGATAAAGAAGACAGGTACAAAGCAAGGCTGGTCGAAAAAGGTTTTTCTCAGAAAGCAGGAATTGACTTTCATGAGATATTTTCACCAATTGTTAAAATTGTTTCAATTCGGATTGTCTTAGCATTAGTTTCTTTACTTGATTTAGAATTACAACAACTAGATGTTAAAACTTCATTTTTACATGGAGATCTAGATGAAGAGATTTATATGGAACAACCTGAAGGGTTTGTTCAAATTTTCAACAAGAAATTTTTCTGCAGGCTCAAGAAATCATTGTATGGTCTGAAACAGTCGCCTCGACAATGGTACAAGAAATTTGATTCTTTCATGATGAGCCAAAAATATATAAGAAGTGAATATGATCATTGTGTTTACTTTAAGAAATTAAGTAATGGCATATTGATGATCTTAGTGTTGTATGTTGAGGATATGCTTTTAGCAAGCAAAAGCATAACAAAGATCAACAGGTTAATGGCTCAGATGGCTAGGACGTTTGATATGAAAGATCTAGGAGCAGCAAGACAGATTTTGGGCATGGGGATTTTCAGAGACATGAGCAATGGTAAGTTGTGGTTATCACAACAGAAGTATATTGAAAAAATACTCTTAAGGTTTGGTATGAACAATGTGAAACCAGTTTTAGTCCCTTTAGCTTCCCATTTTAAGCTTTCTTCAAGTTTATGTCCTAATATAAATGAAGAAAAGGAATATATGTCTCAAATTCCATATGCCAATGTAGTAGGTTGTTTGATGTATGTGATGGTTTGTACACAAATAGATATTTCGCATGTAGTTGGAGTTGTTAGCAGGTATATGACAAATCTAGGGAAAGAACATTGGTTAGCAGTGAAATGGGTGCTTCGATATCTGAGAAGAACAAGTGATTATTGTATCACTTATGACAGAAGTAGTGAATTTGTTTGCAGATATGTTGATTCCGATTTTGCAGGTGATTTGGATAAGAGAAGGTCAACATCAGGATATGTCTTTCCTCTTGCAGGTGGAGCTATTAGCTGGATGTCAAATCTACAAAACATTGTTTCTTTATCCACTACAGAAGCATAATACATAGCTGCTTCACATGCTTGCAAAGAAGCGGTTTGGTTGAAAGGTTTGTTTGGTGAGTTTGGTAGGTTGCAAGACAACATTAAGTTATTTTGTGATAGTCAAAGTGCAATTCACTTGGCTAAAAATCCAACCTATCATAGTAAATCAAAGCATATACCTATAAAGTACCATTTTGTAAGACAGGTTATCACTGAACGAGGAGTCTCTCTTGAAAAAGTGCATACAAAGGAAAACTGTGTAGACATGTTCAGGAAACAAGTTTTATTAGAGAAGCTACGATGGTGCCTGGCTTCCTTTGGCTTGCAAAGAAAATAAAAATAATAAAGGAACAAGGTATTAGGCTAATTGTTGTCAAGGTGGAGATTGTTGAGATTTTTATATATTAATTTGAAGAAAATCTCTTGGATATGCCAACAATAGGTTTTGTTGCAAAACTAATGGAATTAAATCAACATGAGGAGATATTCTATCCTAGTTTGGTGTGATAGAATTAATTAGTTAGTTTCTTCTCTCTTCTATAAATTGTAAGCCTGTAGAGGCAAACACATGAGATGTGAGGTGTGTGAAGAGGAAGTGCGGATGAGTAATTCTGCTGTCGTATTCTCCTGTTGATGAATGAGATTGCCGATACCTCTGTTTGGTGGATGTAGCCCAGATTGGTTGGGTGAACCACGTTAATTGTTGTCTCCATTATTTGATTTTTATGTGTGTGTTTGTATTTGTTTTCCGCTGTGTAACTCCTACACATACAAACCTTTCTTCAAGCTTTGTACTAAAATCTCCCTAGGTGCAAATCTTTCTTCAAGCTTTGTACTCAAAAATAAGTTTGCATCTTGAGAGGGGTGTTTGTTGGTTTTTTTTTTTTTTTGAGCCAAGAAGAGCAAAGAAGAGACAAGTAGAAAGGAGATGTTGTCACATGAAGTTACATTTGAAAATAATAAAATAATACTTACACTAACAAATTACAAAAAATAGTAATAACAAAAATAAAATCAATATGGCAATAAATAAAATGTCTCTATTTTCACCTTAATTTTAGGTCTACTTTATATAGAGACAAAGTTATTTAAAGTGAACAAAAAAAAATTATTTACATTTGAATATTAAAGAGATATATGGTTTATTCATTACTTAATATGAAGTTGAAAAATTCTATGTAAAAATAACATAATTGATATTACATGATATTTAATTCATTTTATGTTTAATTGATATCTAATAATTAAAACCAAAATATAATAATAATAAAATATATATATATTTTACAGATCAATAAGGTTATAAAGAATCACATGTTCAGAATGAGTTTTTGTTCTCATACCCTTAGTCCGTGAAAGTTTTCCTATTTCTACATATGTCATACTCTCTGGGTTATAAAGACTCAAATGACCTGACCATCTTTCAAAATGCGTTTTTGTTCTCATACCCTTAGTCTGTGAAAGTTTTCCTATTTCTACATATGACAAACTGTCTGGTCTGGGGGATTTTCCCAGATGGACTAATTGTCCTTTTTCGCTCCACGACCTCTTTGGTTTTCTTCTCATACCCTTAGTCCCTGAACATTTTCCCATTTCTACATATACAAAATGTCTGGTCCGTGGACTCTTTTTTAGTAAAAATATGCCATAGTTTTACTAAAAAATAAAATATCCTAGTTATAAATGAAATAAATTCTTATATTTAAAAAATATTAATTAAAATGGAGTTCACGGATAACATTGATAAAAATAAAATCAAATACACACACAAATATATATATATACACACACACACACACACACACACACAAATATATATATATATATGTGTGTGTGTGTATGTGTGTGTGAGTTGTATTTAGTATATTTTAAAAAAGATTTATAACATAGATTGAGGTTTCTGTGGTGTGAATTTTGAGATACAGAATTTAGAATATCCACAGTCTTAATTTTTAGTCAAACATATGTATAACATAATTAATTAATTTAAAAAAATATTTAATAACAAAAATGATTTTATAGAGAGTCTTATAGACATATGTTTTCTACTACCAAAATAAAATTGAAAAATACATTAAAATGTTAATGTGTAGAATATAATCATAAATAAAATATTTCAAATATATATATATGGAATTGACATTGAATATTTTAAAAAATATTTATAACATTATTAATTATATATAAAATTTCCCGGATGCGGGTGGATATCGAGGTACATAGTACGCAGGTGATCTGGTGGGATTGCGCGTGGTCTACCACCACCGCCACCATCCTTCGCATGCTGCTGGTCTTAACTATCTCCGTCCAGGTCTTCAATGCAGAATTAATGAAGCCCGACTCCCATCGTTCACCCACTCTTTCTTCTGCCATGGCGCTTAACATTGTTCTCATTTGTGTTCATCCCATTCGTAATTGCTACTCCTCTGCTGTTGCTAAGCAGCGTTCATGTACCAACACAGGAATGCAATGTGCTTTGGGTTGCTATGTCATCTCTGTGCTGGGAATCCACTTAACCAAGAGCTTTTCCTGCATTTTCGTTAGTCCGGCCTCCTTTCCTTCCAGTTTTTCACTGCAAGTTCAAGCTAGTTTCCCCTCGGCTCATCCCTGTTCCCATCATTCTATTGACAATTTAGCTCCCGATGCTCTTTTCATCATGCCTCGATTGCGCCCGAGGATGCGCTGCAGGAGAGGAAGCTCCCGAGGGCAAGCAATGCACAGGTCCTCCCCCTCCTCTACTGATACATCGTTTTACTCTTCGGATTTTGGCCCTGTTCACTTTCCTGTTTCCAGAAGAGGCCGTGGAAGAGGTCGGGCTCAGTCCAATCCGGCTGGGCATTTTTGCCTTTCCTCCAGAGCGCACTCTCATCATGCACGCCTGCAATTCCCCTGCACTCTCGGTAATACCCCCCTCTTCGCCACTGTCACCATCGATCTTCGAGAAGCTTCTTCGAGTCACGCTCCCTCGGACTACGTCATAGCTACTCCTGCAGTAGCACCAGAGTCTACAGAGGCTGCAGAGCACAGTGCTTCTCAGAAGAATGTCCAGCAGAATGTTAATCCTGGTACTGATGTCGATATGGGTCTGCAAGAAGGCTCCAGCGCTCTAGATGAAGGCGACTCAGCTAGCAAGGAAGGTCCTCCTCCTGAAGATGTCGACCCCTACAAATTTTCCTGCCTCATTGTTGAAGAAGAGCCTCCACCTTCTCCTGAAAACTAATCAGGTTTGCGTTCTTGGTTTTTGGCTACTATCAGCATGAAGATTTACAATTCCAGTTTGGAGCTCCTGCTTTACAATTTCCCGGCTTATACTCTTATGTTAAACAACCGGTTTCCCCTGCGTGGGCGGCATAATCCGGTCTATGATTTTACTTTTGGGTACTGGTCTCAGAATTTCGATCTGTCTGTTTTGATTTCGGTCATGAGTTGGAACTGTAAGAACCCAAGCACTCTGGTAAAGCCTAAAATGGTTACTCTGTCTAAGTCTGTTTACAATACAGTCATAGAAGTCAATTACCTCTTTGAGACAGACAAGGTCATAGTTTTCATAGTTCTCTTGGTCAGCTTACAGCAAGTTTTGTTTTGTCAAGTCAGTGACCAGAATAGTATTGTAAGAATGCCGCAGCAATGGGCTGGAACTTTTGAGGCCACAACCTCTCTGTAATTATATTTTGTATCAATATATAAGTAGACCTATTTAGAAAAAAATAATTATATATAAGAGTCCTATAAATATATGACGTAATTTCTACATATACTAATATCTTTAAAAAATAGAATATGAATCATAAATTGAATATTTTGATGTCAATTATGTATATGCTATATCTAACTATATACATATTTATAATTTTAAAAAATATTTAATAACAAAAATAAATAGAGAGAGAGAGTCTTATCAACATATGTTTTCTACTACCAAATATAATTGAGAAATACATTAAAATTTTAATGTGTAGAATATAAATTAAAAATAAAATATTTTAAATCATATATATGTATATATAGTATAGGAAATACAATTATATATATATAGATATAAAGAAAAAACTATTAAACCATTGCATTTTAAGAGATATTTTTAATTTATTAATTTTTTGATATATATATATATATATATTTCAAAGTAAATAAAAAACAATAATTTACTTTTTAATATTAAAAAAATATATAATTTCTTCACTACTTAATATGAAGTTTACAAATACGATATAAAAATAATATAATTGATACTATAAAATTAATTTTATGTTTAATTCACATAGAATAGTTAAAATGAAATACATACCATAATAACCAAAAACAAAATTATGGTTAATAATAAATAAAATATTTCAATGTCCATATTAAATATCATAGTTTTATATCAAGTTTATACAAAGAAAGAAAAAGTAATTTAAATGAAATAAATTCTTATATTTAAAAAGTATTAATTAAAATGGAGTTGACACATAACATTAATACAAATAAAATAAAATACACAGACACATACATATATATTATTTAATATGGAGTTGACATGGGATATTTAAAAAAATATTTATGACATAAATAATTATATATTTATAACAAAAATAATCATAGAGAGAGAGTCCTATCGACATTTATTTTCTACAACCAAAATATAATTGAGAAATACATTAAAATGTTAATCTCTAGAATATATATATATATATATATATATATGGAATTGACATGAAATATTAAAAAAAATATTTATAACATTATTAATTATATAAGAGTCCTATAAATATATGGTTTCCATTTCCAAACATAATTGTGACATATACTAATATCTTTTGAAAAATAGAATATGAATCATAAATGAAATATTTCGACATCAACTATGTTGATACTATATCAAACTATATACATATCTATAATTTGAAAAAATATTTAATAACAAAAATAACTATAGAGAGAAAGTCCTATCAACATATGTATTCTACTACCAAATATAATTGAGAAATACATTAAAATTTTCATGTGTAGAATATAAATTAAAAATAAAATATTTCTATATTATATATATACATTATAGAAAATACAATTGTTTGGCCATTGTTTAGCTTTATAAAATATATTTGTAATCCATTAATTTTTTCATTTGGAATTGCTATGTAGCATTTTAAACAAAAATTATAACAATTTACAACTAGAGTGTGAGATTTTCTTTTTTTTTAATTTCCAAATACTATTAAGATTTTACTAACATTTTAATATGTAGAATGTGAACTATAAAAAAGTTATTTCAATGTGAACTATATATTAATATAGTTAAAACATTTATATATAAAGAGAATACTTATTCAATTAATAAGTTTTTTATGGAGATTCGGAATTCATTCATTTTTTAAGATATTGTTGAAATGAAACATTTCATATATATATATATATATATATATATATATATATGAAAGAATAAATTACACTCGCAATGTAAAGTGAAAATATTAAAAGATAAATTTTGTGCGAGGGATATATATAATTTTTGTATAAAAATTTGAAAATTTACATATCAAATTTGTAATGGAAAATTATGGAATTACAAATTTAATAAAATACAATTTGTCTTTTATATTAGGGAAAATTTTAGGGACTAATATTTAGGCTTAGACTAATTTTCCATGATTAAAAAAAGTCAATTTTTTTCTTTCTAAAATTGATTGGTGTAAATTTTAAATTATTTTTTATAATTTATAATTTTAATAATAAAACATCTTATTTATTTTATTTCTGATCCACAATCAATATTTTATTAATATTAATATTTTTTTGAATGCCACACATCACACCTATATTAAAATGGAATGAAACCTATATTAAAAATTGAATAAAATGTTGATGCAAGGGTGCTCTCTACCGTGGGAAATTCCTGATATAGCTGGGTCATCGGCACTCTACATTCTTTTAAATCTCATGTGGGGGAATTCCCACAGTATTTTTAGAAGCAATATTAAAACTCACGGCTACATCCCTCATAAGCTCTTACTCGAACCTAGGTGTTTAACCACATACAGGTTTAGCGAGGCACTTGGCATCACTCAACAGTGCCCATGAGACCTCACGAAAACCCAAGTCTGATCAACGATCACAATGTATTCTCAAACAAAATGGTTCAACCCATGGAACGACTACATACGAGTGTTGGACCCCATCCTAGTGTCATGATCACCCAATAGATATTAATTACTTACATTATGACTTTCAGAGAGAGGGGCAGTGGTTTGGACCCTTGATGTCAGCAAGGAGTTTTGTGCAGAAAATGGTTTACGGGGGTTCACTCCCTATGACAGTACTGAGGAAGGAGTGAGCGCACTTGCGGTTCAACCTATGCTAGATATCCAATTTACTTTATATTGTATGTAACTTACTTTATATTGTATGATAGATATCTAATTTTATATAACTTAAGTTTTTGTGATTTATTATATAAATTTGTAAAATTCTTTTGGTAACAATTACATGCAATGGTCGGCGCTTTTCAAACTAACCAGTGTGATTCATTATCAGGACTATGTGACAGATCAGATCAAGACATTAAGTTTAAATAGATGAAGAAATGGCTAAACTAGCTATTAGGATAACGGCTAATTTGACTTTTTTTTTTTTTTTTCAAATAATAACGACTCGTTACATTTTATTTTTAGAATAAAATGTTTTGTATATGTATTCAACTAATTAATCAATTAATTAGTTATTTAATCAATAGTGATAATAATATGAATATATGTATATATCTCTTATTTTATTTAATTGATTTAATTATTTATTAATTATTTATTATTATTAATTTATAATTATATATTATGTTTAATTATATATTTGTTTATTTATAAGAGCAAGGTTTAAGAAAAAAAGAAAATGATAACCAATGACCCATCAAAGAATTAAAAAAAATAAAATGATATTCCAGTTGTCATCTCTACTGAAATTAACAAGTCTTTTTTCAATTTCTAAAGCCTCTCTCAACTTACAATGATGGAAATGGCCGATCCTAGCAAAGACCTTAGCATCTTCAATGCAAACATGATGGTTAATCTTTTCTGCATGCTCAGCTAAGGCGGATGAGCGAGATATTCTATGTTTAATGTCAGCAATAGGCTCACAGATCCTTTGATTAATAGAACGACCAGTTTCACCAATGTAAGGAGTCACACAGGAACAAGGAATGATGTGGACACATTTTCCATCTCTGGGGTCAATCGGATCTTTAACCGATTTGAGAGAACTGTGAATCGTGTTAAGGGGCTTGAAATACGAAGACACCTTATGCTTCTTAAGGATCCTATCAATCTTATCAGTGGTAACATGAATGTATGAATGAACGATAGGTAGACACTATCGGACCATTCACTAGACTCTTTTTCATTTTTAACTAAAGGACCTTTTTCCTCTTTAAGGAAAGCTTTAAGGCCTTGTGACCTACTATAACCATTTTTACAAAAGACATTCAACGGATGGGTCTTTCCCCCTCAAGGTAAGACTCATTAGAGATTTTCAACTCCCTAGTGGCTAAGGTATTGCTAACTAGCATGAATATATTGCTAAGTATGAGTTTTATTTCGAAAAAATTGATCGGAGAAAGAACCATCATCCTTTCTATAGATAAGAACATCGAGGAAAGGAAGGTTACCATACACCTCATGTTCCATGGTGAATTTTATGGAGCGATATTGACTATTAAGATGAAGGAAAAAGAGATCCAACTTTTCTTTTCCATGAGGCCACATGACACAACTATCATCTACAAACATTTTCCACAACTTTGGCTTGAAAAGAGTTGAGGAAAGAGCCCTGGATTCAAATTCTTTTAGAAACAGAAAAATAAATAAATTTGTATTTCATTTTTTCTTACATTTTCACTTTTCATTATGAAAAAAATGTGTAATTTATTTGATTCTTCATTTGCAATTAATATATAATATTTAAAAGAGAAATTTTAATTTTTTATATAGATAAATAATTTTATTAATATGTTACTCAAAACCATACTAATTCAAGATTTACGAATATCTTAGAAAAATACAATATAATATCCCGCAATTACTTGGCATGGATAAAAAGTAATAATATTTATTTATGCGATTATGAATCAGGAATGAGTTATAAACAAAATAGTAATTTTATTTTAGTCATTTACGAAATAAAATTGGTTTCAGACCTAATTTAAATAAACTAAAATGACATAAAATATTGTTAACGGTTAATAGAAATAGACATTCATTAATATTGCTAATTACCATGCTGACAAAATGTTTAAAATCAAAAACCCCTTATTTGTAACTAATCTTCTTGCTATTTTCCACACACTCTCGACACAGGGAAAGGGGGTGTTACACAGCAATTTGTCCTGATATATTATTTGTAACTAATCTTCTTGCTATTTTCCACACACTCTCGACACAGGGAAAGGGGGTGTTACACAGCAATTTGTCCTGATATATGATTTGGGAAGAGACAGTTATTAGTTTCCACGTAAGAAAGAAACCAAATTTCAATTACGAAAAACTACTTCATGGATGCGTTTACTTGATTGAACAATCTTGGTTAAATGCAACCTCATGGATTTTGGGGGTTGGGACACGTTTACTAGACTGAACAATCTTGGTTAAATGCAACTTCATGGATTTTGGGGTGAACTTGGTTAAATCCAACCTGGATTTTGGGGGTCGGGATGCGATTGAACAATCTTGGTTAAATGAAATATAAAGATCAATACCAACAGAACTAGTCACGGCACCAATAGTGAAATCTTGGTTAAATGCAACATCATGGATTTTGGGGGTTGGGACGTGTTGACAAGATTGAAAAATCCTGGTTAAATGCAATATGAAGATCAGTACCGATAGAACTAGCTCCAGAAGCAACAGTACTAGTTGCAGCAGCAATAGTGGTGATGGCCATTTTTTCAAGAGTATTATGAGGAAGAGCATGTCTGGTACTCTAGTGTTGGTTACAATCGCATATTGCAAGCATTAATCATTGGTGAATGATAGTAAGAAATAGAAATTTGATATGGGAAATGGCCTCATTGACGCAGAATAGAGTGATACAGATTTCCAAATAGACAACTGACAGAATGGAGTGATCCAGATTTCCAAATAGATAAATGCTTTGGGTTAGTACCCCTAGTTTATGGATGGTGACTTGCGTAACTCTCTTTTCCTTCCACATCGCAGCCAATGGATATTTCATGTGATAGATATTTCATGCACATGGCCACCTAGAAGTAGCTATAGGAGAGGGAGAGTCTGCAGAGTCTTGAGAATTATTTCATATGCATTCTTACTTGTGGAAAATGGTAAGAATAAAGGCTCTCATTTGGAAAATAAAACTGCATATAAATATTTTTTTTTGGTGAAAAACAAATATAAGTGTTCCTGCTATTGATACTTCCCATAAAAATGAGTAATTTTCTAAATAAGAAATTGACATGTAAAAGATGAAAAATTCAATATAAAAAATATAAGATGGATTGTAGCCACTCATTTCCACACCATGAAAAATAAATAAATATATCTTGCAGTGTTCTTGAAAATAAAATAATGGTTTTGTGATTAGTTATGGTAAAATATTTCTATGATGTTGATATAGATTAGTTATTTAATAAATCCATGGAAATTATTTCCATGGATTCTCATGTGTAAGAGATCATGAATTCTCATTTTTAAGAGAGTGATAATAATTTAGTTTGAAAAAAAAAAAAATCTTAGTTAAAATAATATGATTCATAGGAATATTATTTAGAAAGAAATTGTTTTTCTTGTACATGAAAGATAAGATAAGTCAATTATGTTAAGAAATAATAACCTTAGTTACAATAATATGATTCATAGGAATCCTCTTTAGAAAGAAAATGTTTTTCTTGTGGGTGAAAGATAACTCAAATGTGTTAATTCATTTGTAAGTGTTTGCAAAAGTAACACGTTTTGGTGGGTAAAAAGATAAATTATTTGTGTGTTTGATTTAATTGCATGTTTTAGTCCATAAAATGTTAACCGTGCTATTATTCTAAAAAGACTTTCCTATTTCTTATGTGCAAAATAAAGTTTGGTTATGATACTTTCTTGAAAACAAATTTATGAGAACTTTGTAAATAAAATATAGAGAAACTATGTTGGGTTATTGAAGATAGGTATGTGATTATTTTTATGCCATCATAACTATTATGTTAGTTACAAAGAATAGTCACGTTGTAGAGATATGATATTTCTTTGCATGGATAGATGAAATATTGAGTTATATTTCTTTATAGAAGAACTATATGATTACTTTTATGCTATTATAACTATTACATTAGTTTCTTTTGGAATAAGATCATGTACATGCATGCAAAATTTGTATTAGATTTCATTGGAGAGAATATACATTTGTATGTGGGAAATGATAACATGTTGTCTTATCCTACATTGGAAAAGATTATTTGGGAAGGAAGATGAATTACATGCACAAAAACAATAGTAATGTGTTGGTTTCCTTGAAATATTATGTAGGTAATATTGGTATAACCTTTGGAAAATAAGAAAAGTATTTGTATGCTTTATTGCATTAGTTTTACAGAAAAGAAACATGTGTTTGCAAGCTTTTTTGTGTTAATCACTCCTTTGGGAAGAATCTTTTGGAAACAATATGAATTTTCATGTATAGGAAAAACGTTTGTTGTGTTAGCTTTCTTTACATGCATCAAAAGTAATAGATTAAGGGTTAGTTATTTTGATTCAATTTATGTAATTTTCATGCACAATGATCATGTATTAGTTTCTTTTAAAGAAATGTTTGGCAGTTGTAGTTGTTTGTCTTGGAAGAATGTGTACTTATGATTGTTTATGACCAGTGCATATGCAGTTCTATTAAAGGAAGCATCTCACAGTATTTTACTTCAATGTCATGAATGCACATGAGTAGATGGAGAAGCATCACTAGTATAGATTTGTGAATGGTTTGATTAATACCTTATGAATCCTCACATCAATGTATATTGAAGACAAAATTAGCAGGAAATGATGATGACTTTTGAAAAGGATATATTATGCTTAACATGGTGGTAGATAAATGATTAATGGTTCATGCAGATGAGTGCGAGTTGCAGGATGGTCCATTGTAGGTACAATCATGCCACCAAGATATGAAGATGTGAATGTTAGTGAGTAAATGTTATCATAATTATTGGAATGGCTTTAAGCTAGATATTTGTATTTAAATGATATTTCCCTGTAATATTTATAACAATGGTTAAGGGATGGTCTCCCTTATAAGCCATTGAGTGAGGGTTGAACACCCTCATGAGCATTTAATAATAAAATTAAACGTTTTCTTGGTTTTCACCCTATGGGGCTTCCAAGGTATATCAGTGTTCAATGGTGTGATTGCTTATTGTGTGAGTTTGATGATGTAGATTCCTTGCATGATGTGATGTTGATAATTTCAAGTATGTGATTAATTAAATCATGATATGTATGCAACCTTACACATAATAGTTTATGCTAATATAACACAATAATGGTTTTTAATCATTATCAAACTTTCTATTCCTTTACTAAGGTTACTCTATGAACTGATGAACATTCTATCTAAAGACTTTTTAGGAATATTTAATAGTGATTTGGATAGTTACCCATGGGTAATTTGTATAAAAATTTTCTAACTCCTTGCATTTCCATGTGAGGATATGGGGGTATGTTACATAAAAAACTTTATTCAAGTTTTGTACTCAAATTTCCGTAGGTGAAAATCTTTCTTCAAGCTTTGTACTCAAAAAAAAGTTTGCATGTTGGTTCTATCTAATGATTCATGAGGAATATTTAATAGTGATTTGGATAGTTACCCATGGGTATTTTGTATAAATATTTTCTAACTCCTTGCATTTCCATGTGAGGATATGGGGGTATGTTACATACAAACCTTTCTTCAAGCTTTGTACTCAAATTTCCCTAGGTGCAAATCTTTCTTCAAGCCTTGTACTCAAAAATAAGTTTTCATCTTGAGAGGGGTGTTTGTTGGTTATTTTGTTTTTGAGCCAAGAAGACCCAAGAAGAGACAAGTAGAAAGGAGATGTTGTCACATGAAGTTACATTTAAAAATAATAAAATAATACTTACAATAAAAAATTACAAAACATAGTAATAACAAAAATAAAATTAATATGGCAATAAATAAAATGTCTCTATTTTCACCTTAATTTTAGGTCTACTTTGTATAGAGATAAAGTTATTGAAATTAAAGAAAAAGAACTATTTACATTTGAATATTAAAGAGATATATATTTTATTCACTACTTAATATGAAGTTGACAAATCCTATGTAAAAATAACATAATTGATATTACATGATATTTAATTCATTTTATGTTTAATTGAGATCTAATAATTAAAACCCAAATCGAATAATAACAAAAAAAAATTATTTTACTGATCAACACTAATTCTAATTTTTTAAAAGCTTAGTACCTATTACAAAACAGTTTTTCAGGTTTTAACAAATCAAATGACCTGACCATATTTCATAATGAGTTTTTTTCTCATACCCTTAGTCCGTGAAAGTTTTCCTATTTCTACATATGACAAACTGTGACAACTTCATTAAAGATAACTAGTTGTTAACTAGTTAAAAGACAATTTTAAATTATTGTTTAAGCAAAGACTGGAATTATTAAATGTTTGCTGAAAAGTTATTTTTCACTAAGGGTTAATTATGAATAATAAAGCAGTTATGAAAATCAATTTCATAAAAAGTAAAAGCTGATGGTAAATGTTTTCCAAGAACTGGAAAGTGGTTGGGAATAGTTACCTGCTCCTCTGAGGATAAGAGATTGATCCTAGTGAGGAGCAGGGGTTATTTGCATAAGGAAAAGGGAGAGTGGTAATTTCCAGAGTTGGCTGTGACCAGTGGAAAACACTTAGAGGAAAAATCTTGAATTGATTCTGGTACTGACTGGACTAGGTGTCCTGAGGTCACAACAAAATTATCCATTGTTAACCCGTACCTTCCAGGATTGGAGCATGGGGGAAAGAGGAGGATGTGATCGCCTCTCTTGATGGTTGGGAGGATAACATCTAAAAAATGTTAATCAGGTAAGTAAATAAGTGTTTTGTTTCTTCCTAAGTGATTAAGTATTGTATTACATTTCATTTCACGTATATATAGGCATATTTTGCTAAACTGCTAGTGACAGAATTTAGCTAGGAAAATTCATTAACAGTTTGAGCGGAAAGAACTGTTGATTTAAAAATGATTTATTATAAGATATAGTTTTTCTTTGAGTCTGTATGAGTACGAGAAATTAATAGCAGAAAGTGATAAACATGTAGGATTCTCTGAACATTTTATTTCAAGTTCTTTCTTTATTTAAAAAAAAATAAGGATTGATAAATATTTTTTTCTTTAACAACAAATGTATAGCCCGAAAATTACTTAAATACAGGCCTTTTGGTATTTTTAACATAGAACCAGAAATTTTAGTAGTTGGAGAAATAATGATAGAGTTGTTGGTCTTGGGTGTTGGGTGAAACCCTAACCGAGACACATCGTCTCTCTATCTCCACTACAATTCTATACATGGACTCTGAATATGGTGGTCCGGTCACCTTATCTAGTTTCTGTTGCAAGAAAAGAACTGAAATTATTACTTTAAAATTTAGGCAAAGGAAATAGAAAAAGGAGTAAACATTAGTATATAACCTTTCAAAATATCAAGGTTCGAAGTTTATGGGTATTAACACTTCAACATACAATATTTTCTATACATAATAATAAACGGACAAAATAGAGAATAAGAGTCAACAGAGAGACTCAACCATTGCTAGAAAGCTTAACCATGCATATAAAATATATCGGACTAGACAACCAATGTGCATTTACATTAAGTTTTCAAAAGAAAGACAACATACTAAAACAGTAACCAAATGAAGGCGTAGTCTTAGTACTATATCATTTAAGTAAGGACAAACAAACTATTCTTTTTATTATCGTTGTAGCATTGAATCTAAAAGCTTAAAGAGATAAACTGTCCAAGAAAACTCCAGAATTTATTTTTGAAAATACACTATTAAGGCTATTTCATAATTTCAGTAGTGATAGTGTCAGAATTCATTTTATAACTACGATTATGAAAGTAATCTCCATTCAAAGGAAATAGAAAGTAAAATTCCGAGATATGGAGAAATAACTAGTTCTTTTTTAGAATAATATTATATAAAAAAATACGAGTCCTTGTTATGAAGGTAAATCCTCTCTGCAGACAGAGACGATCCCTCTAACCCTAGGGTGGGTCTAGAAACAAGGAGACATGCTAGAACATAGGTTCCTAACTACAAAATGAAATAAGACACGATAGATCGAGCTACCTGTGGTCCAACATTGTCGTTGCAGTTGTGATGGTAGTGACCTATTGCTCCTACCTTGGAAAGTCATAATATGCTCATATGCATGCTCAGACACCTGCACATAACACAGTACACAAGATAAGCATATAGCATAATAATCTCATTTGCAATTACTAACCAGTAAAAGAGGGATAGCATGTTGTAATAAATCAAATGAATCTAACACAAGACAAGAACCCAAATTCTAGTCATGTATATATATATATGTAGAAAGAAGAGGTACAACCGATGCTTTAACGTTGCAATCTCCTCCAGCAGGGTTAAGTCAAAGCGCATCTTAGTACTTGTCAAGGGATTTAGACGGAATGAGGGCCTCAAGCTCTCTCAACGGAGTTTGTCTTTGCTCTATCTCTTTCTAAATACAACTCTTCAATCTATGCTTAGTTATTCAGCTATAGTATCAATTATCCAAGTTCAGCTCTTCGGCTGTTCAACTAGTTGATGAGAAGAGAGATAGTTTCTTTTATAGAGGAAAAGGAGGAGGTTTGGATCCCTACAAAGGTGGGAGGGAGACCTATCCTTTAGAAGAGTTCCAAGGGAGGTGGAAACTACTAACTAAAGGAGGGAGTTCGTGGTTGTTTCAGTTCAACCACTCCCAACGATTCATCCTCGAGGTTGTTGGAATGGAACCTCCACCTCTATTTTTTAAAAAAATTCCATAAATAGCTTGGCGTGGGTGCTTAATTAAGACAGAGTGCTAACTGGCATGGGCTCAGCGTTGATTTTCCATCTCGGTGCGGGAGTGTAACTAGCTACTTGCACCAAGGTAAAAACAAGGGTTTTTACAGTCCTGCTCAGGGAATTGTCAATAGGAGGAATGTTACTCTCACGCAAAGGAATGTAATGATTGTCTTTGCAAGGAATGACACTTCTTATAAGTCGCAAAAAATGACCCTCCAATGTGCGGGAACGGGATTGCAGGGACAGTGACAAAATGTTGTGTAACAAAAGCCACCTAAAGCATGACGTCTAAGGGAGAGGGAGGGGAAAAATTATTTATGAGAACGCGTTCGAACCAAACACCGCTGTCGGAAAACCTGCAATTACAAATACAACTGATATCTGTGATACATGAGCATGTGGCATGGGCGCATCCATCCATAATAGAGTACATAAAAACTGAGATTCGGCGTATGGACGGAGCCATCCAATAGTAAGGATCAACAAATAGACTCAGGTATGGTCGCAACCATCCAATAAAAAAGATTCATGTAATAAGTCATGATAATCCACAAAAATCTGTAACCTGGATTTTATCAGACAAAACCCAGGGTCTTGCACTCCATCTCAACCTGAAAAAGTACAATTTTAGGCATGCAAATATATAATTTGAAGTCGAAGATGCAAGAAAATCGTCTAATTATCAGCCAATGATGAAAGTCGTTAACAAATGCGAGAGAAACCACCAATGATAACGATGGCCCTCAAGGTACAAAAGGTACAATCTACAGAATGTGAACAATAATCTGATGTCGAACACCCGCAAAATCACTCGATCGAAGGCTAATGATGTTAACCTTGTGTTGAATACGAAAAAACTGCCATTGAGGCATGCAGGCTCCAAGGTACGAGAAGGGAGTCTGTAGATCAAATTCCTGGATAATGAGCTGAAGTCGAGAGGAAGTGACCAGGTCGAAAGAGGGCCATAATATTTCCCACATCATCGAAATGAGACAGAGGAACATGATGATAGTGAATTAGGACAAACAGAGAATCAGAGGAAGGTTAACAACTGCAGAGGAAAAAATTCTGTTTAACATATCAGCGACATGACACTGGATCTGGCAGTATTTGACATTAAGAGATCTGAGGTCATGATGACATGGCAGAGAGCAGATGAGAGGTCAAAAGAGATTACCCAAACCCATGAAGGCAAAAAATGACGAAAATGAGATGTCCCCAACCCGACACGAATGCAGACGAGTGTCATGTTCAAGAGTGACATACTGCCAACATAAATAGAATTGGGTTCCATTTTCCCCCACAATTTCTAGAAAGTACCCCAATTACTTTTTAAAACAAGCTGGAAGGGGATAGCATATGCTTGTACTGTAAGTTTGTCCTTCGAACAAATCCAACCTAGTACATTTTATGAGCCCTAGGAAGGAGGAACTCAAGTAATGTCATGGTGATGAAATCCGATGTCATCAGGGTTTAACGAGTCTGACAAAGGGAGAACTCGACATCTTTTCATGTTTAGAGAGTTTGAAAAGAAGGTGGAAAAAAAAAATTCAGTAGTCCCATTTCGTAGGTAGTCTCACAAGTCTGAAAAGGTAGAAAACTGTGTCTGCGAGAACCTCTTAGTCGAGATGGGCTAAGTTATTCCTTTTTCATAAATAATCCATCCCAATCTGAAAAAGGGGTAAACGTTTACTGCGTAGATATTGTTTCACAGCCATTTAATGAGTTCAAAACGACAAGAATCTCGACAATCTTTTCAATTTTTAGAGAGTCGGAAAAGAGTTGAAATTTGACTCCCCCTGGAGGAACGAGTGGTATAAAGGATAGCAACTGGTTCCAGTGATGGTGGAACTGCTAAGAACAAGTAAAGGTTAAGAGGCTGGCTAACAAGACCACTCATTGCAACGGTTCATCAGGAATGGGTAAAACAACCAAGTGAGGGCATATGATCAGCTGAGCAGACAGTAACGATGGAATGAGAAAACCAAGGCTCATCTGGAAAAATAGGCTGATAAAATGGCAATCACGAGAGGTAAAATAATAATGGTTTCATTTTTACACAAGCTTGAAAACAGGAAACTCTGCTTGAAATTGGTTTCATTTTTACACAAGCTTGAAATAAAGATAAACTGTGCTTGAAATTGGTTTCATTTTTACACAAGCTTGAAACAAATATAAACAATGCTTGAAAATGTTTGCATGCCCCCAGCATGGTGACTCAATTCGAGGTACATGATCCCCAAGATTCAGTCCATGCACCTGAGTAAACAGATGGAGGGATTGAAGGTTCAGATTACGAGATCAAGAGAAAGACTCGACTGGGATCTTACGAAATCCGATCAAAGATTCAAATTAAACGGGAACATGTTTCATTGTTTTAATGAGGTTGACACATTAAAAGAACTATCCTCATGAGCTAATTCATTTTTTAACAGGGTTGATATAGAAGATGAACTATCCTTGGATGACCTTGTTTCATTTTATAAGGAGCTTGACATAAGAAAAAGAACTATGCTCCGTCGAGCTTGTTTCATTTTTTAAGGAGCTTGACACAAGAAAAAGAACTCTGCTCCATCGGAAACTCATCATGTTGAATAAGAAGTCATGGCTTCCAAGAGATGTTCATCCGATGGGAGAGCAACATCTTGGAAGTTAGGACCCAATGCCCCTAGCACACGATGCACAATGGAACTATCACTGAATGCGGGCATCGGGTAGGTAGCCACATAATTAACCTATGGCGAGGAAGATTCAACTGGCGGATAAGTTCTAGGAAGGGACGATGGAGGGCTAGCTGCCATATCAGAACCAAATAATGAAAACTGATCAATGGTCACGATCTGACCTTTGTGTGGAAAATAGATCACACGAAAGAGGGAGGAGACAAGTGCACCCATGACATAAGCATAGTCGCGCCCCAAGAGTAAATTGAAATCCAAGGGGCCTAGAAAAAACATCACGTCTATATAGATGGTGTTTGCTCCCAAAGTGATTGGCAACTTTGGAAGGATCCCTAACGGTTGACTGATTCTTTCATTAAATGCTAACAGATTCTGAGTAACAGAAACAAGCGGTGGAGAACCAAAAGCTTGCCAAGAAGTTCAAGAAAAAATACTAACAGATGTGCCTTCATCTATAAGTGTGCTAGGTATGGCCACATTGAAGGCATGTACCTTGATCTCAAAAGGCACATAAGAAGGAAGGCAGTATCCTACAAATCAATTCCAATCAAAGGAAGCGACCAAACTACTTGGAGGGGGTACCATTGAACTGAACTATTCATCCCCTGGTGTTACCGGAGCAAGAGGAGCATCTCTTGGACGTCCATCATGGGAGTAGGAGAAGCAGCTTCTTGAACTACAGGGACAGGAGAATATTTCTCCAAGTCCGAGGAATCTGAAGAAACAAGAAGAACATGAGGGGTATGAGAGCTACTCTCAATGGAAAAGACCTGATGAACCACAGGCAGGGTCAGATCAACTGATTCCACAACTAATGGCTGGTCAGGAATGGAGTCGTGATTTTGAATTTCTGAGGGAATGGAATCGACCAAGGATGAATCTTGATCGATCGTTGAATCAACTAGCGGAGGACTCAAAGAAAGCTTCTGGTAACCAATCGGAAGGCAGGGTGTAGAAACAGTATGGTTGTCCAATACTCTCATGGCTTCATCCATGTACGGACAAAGGTGAATGGGATGATGCCCCTCACACAACTTACTGGGATTGGTAATATTACCCGATTTATTATGATTCTTATCAATACTAGTCAAAGATGTGCCACCAATATGACTTCCAGAAGCCAAAAGCAACAACAGACGGCCGTCGGACCATGCTTCAAGTACCTTGGGAATACCAGGGTAGTCTTGAAGAATATGGTCACCTTTGCACAACATGCAAGGGAATTTGACTTTCCGAGGAAGGTTGGATGGTTTATCAATGGAAGGATTCTTAGGCTTATTAGCTGGAGCATTAGCCTCTTGCTTATCTGACTTCTTATTTTTTGTCGTCTTCTTCTTCTTCTTAGCCACCTGGTTACTAGAATCTAGAATTTCACCAGGTGAAGTAGAGGATGAGGATGAAGAAATAGGCGAAGAAGGGGAGAGGTCCACCTTAGAATCAACATGATGTTGTTCAGGTGGAGGAGATGGTTGTATAGAGGGAGGAATACTCAGGACAACAGAGGTCGAGAATAACCAAACAAGAAATCCAACAATTAACCCAAGCAGGGAGAATGTTGCCATATAAGGAGCACCAACATTCCCAAAAGCAGGAAAAGGACCAGGATTCCCTTGGGAGGGGATTCCTTGGTTAGTAAACTCTGAAAATGTTGCCATTGGAAACAACCATAAAACAAAACACTGAGAAATATAACTTTAACCAGGAATATTTCGTGGGCAGTTAATTTTAATACACTGAAACAAAACTCTTTCATTTCATATTTTAAGAGTCGAGAAATAAAAAAAAGGTGACTCTATCACTTTCAGGTTGAAACAAGCGTGAAAGGACAAATTCTCGAGGATCTTTTCACTTTTAGAGAGTCATGAAAAGATTAAAATGACCACTCAAGTAATCTAAGAAAGAGGGTGTACCAAGTTTCCGTGAACTACCATATACACCTTGGTGATCAAATGAAAGAGAAATCACCAAGGACTCGATGTATGTGTAGGTAGTCTCCCCGAATGCTGTGTTCGGTGTATCATGGTTACAGGGCAGCAGGCTCAGCTTCCTATGGATAAAGGATTGCGACCTAGGGGGGGTCTCCCTTTATATACACGACGGTACGAGGAGCACAAGTCCATACTAGCATTGTCTATTGCAAGATTTCGAATGACAACTACTAGGTTTAACGACGCTGGAACACATCATTAGCCTAGACCTTTAAATGTGAGCGTTAAGTTTCAATGCTTCCTTAGATTGATTGAATATATTTTAAAGTTAATCTTGAATTATGTCTCAGTTTCGAGGCCCTATCGAATGTAATTTGACAATCTCCTATATGCAGCTATATGAGAAAAGAAATCTCTCAATTCGATGAATGCTATCTAGTTAAGGGAAGAGTCTCAAACAATGATGCAACAAACAGTAATACTACAAACTAACTTTTCCAAACTAGATGACTTTCACTATCCAAAAGTAGTCTAAAACATTCAACAATGCGAATTATGCAATGTAATCTATGCAAAATCCTCTTTTTGAAAACTATGCAATTGTAATCTATGCATAATTTCCTTTTTCTTTTAAAAGAATAAGAATGCATTCAATGCATTTTTCGATGAAATGAGAATCTACTTAATGCATTCTTTTAATGAATGAGAATGCACTCAATGCGATTTTTAGCTTTCAGACATTAAGCAATGTAATCTAAGTTCAATGATGGATCTCAAAAAAGAATTTTCGATGCAATGTGATCTAATGCATTTTAATGAAAAGAAAAATCTGAGATGAAAACTAAATGAATGCAAGGATGAATGCAAAAGAGATGCAAACAAACACTAAGAATGCAATCGTTTTTCTGAACACTTTGTAACGAAACTCCTCAAAAGACTACAAGACATATGAGTTCAATCACAAAGAGGAATTCCAAAGCGTGGGCTCAAAACAAGGCATTCATTCCATTTCACATCAAGCAATCATAGAAAGAAGACTTTTCAGCTGAACAATGAGCAACGTAATTTATTCTCACAAGTGAACAAGTAAAAGGGAGAACTTGTAAATTATATAGAGAAAAGTACCGGAAGGGAAAGACATACTGGTGAAGGATTTAGGGAAAAAACCTTAATTTTTCACACACCCTGAAATTGGCACAACTTTTGTGGGTGAAACTAGCACCAACTGGCACAATTTGCTAACTGACAACTGGTGCCAATGGCCAATTGGCGAGACTTGCTAACTGACAACTAGCGACAATCGGCGCTACTGTCAAAAAATAAAAGTGCCAATGCCTGCAAAGGAAAAAAAAAAAGAATTTCTCCCAACCAAGACCAAACATACCACTTCAAGCAAAAACTAAAAGACCGTAATTGATGAAAAACACAAGAACAAATAGGAAAAAGACAAAAAAGCAAGTCAACGACCGAAACTGACCCAACAAGCTGAAACGACAAACTCACACTAATCCCCAATAGAGTCGCCAATTTTTTATGAAGGTAAATCGTCTTTGCTGACAAAGACGATCCCTCTATTCCTAGGGTGGGTCTAGAAGCAAGGAGACATGCTAGAACGTAGGTTCCTAACTACAAAATGAAATAAGACATGGTAGATTGACCTACCTGTGGTCCAACGCTATCATTGCAGTTGTGATGGTCGGACACTTGCACATAACACAAAACACAAGAGAAGAATACAACATAATAATCTCATTTGCAATTACTAACCAGTCAAAGAGGGATAGAATGTTGTATTAAATCAAATGAATCTAACACAATATGGGAACCCAAATGCTAGTCATGTATATATATATATATATATATATATATATATATATATATATATATATAGAAGGAAGAGGCACAACTGATGCTTTGACGTCGCAATCTCCTCCAGCAGGGTTCAGTCGAAGCGCGTCTCAGTACTTGTCGAGGGATTCAGACAGGATGAGTGCCTCAAGCTATCTCAATGGAGTTTCTCATTGCTATATCTCTTTCTGAATACAACTCTTCAATCTATGCTCAGTTATTCAGCAATAGTATCAATTCTCCAAGTTCATCTCTTCAGTTGTCCAGCTAGTTGATGAGAGGAGAGATAGTTTCTTTTATAGAGGAAAATGAGGAGGTTGAGATCCCTACAAAGGTGGGAGGGAGCCCTATCCTTTAGAAGAGTTCCAAGGGAGGTGGAAACTACTAACTAAAGGAGGGATTCCGTGGTTGTTTCAGTTCACCCACTCCCAATGACTCATCCTCGAGGTGGTTGGAATGGTACCTCCACCTCTATTTTTTTTTAAAATTCCATAAATAGCTTGGAGTGGGCGCTTAACTGGGACAGAGCGCCAACTGGCGCAGGCTAAGCGTTAATTTTCTAGCTCGGCGTAGGAGTGTAACTGGCTACTCACGCCAAGGCAAAAACAAGGGTTTTTACAGTCCTGCTCAGGGAATTTTCAATAGGAGGAATGTTACTCTCATGAAAAGGAATGTAATGATGGTCTTTGCAAGGCATGACACTTCTTATAAGTCACAGAAATGACCCTCCAATGTGTGCGATGGGGATTCTAGGGACAGTGACAAAATGCTGTGTAACAGTCTTGAACCCATCGCAGGTCGGGGAACAAATGTCACTTATTCGAGCTTATGAGCCATATAAGTAAATTAAAAAAAAAAAACCCTCAGAAGAGAATCCCAACCACCTATGCTATGTAAGCAATTAAATAACTGGGATAAATATTGGTGTATTAGCCAGTACTGATTTCACCCGTAATCCATAGAAAACGTCAATTCCAAACCCTGCTAGCTAGGGGGAGTTACTAACTTGTCGAAATAGACCTGTAAAATAAAATCAAAGAGAAATGATTCAGATAAAGGTTGTTGGTGAAAACATTAGTATTTATAACTAAGAAAAATGGGTAAAGGGGTTGTGCCCGTGAACGGAAAAAATTCTATGAACCAAATTACCTGAAACTTTGACCCAAAACCCTTTCTCTCCTCCAGGAATTCGCAATTGAAGCTGCCAGACATCGCAGAGATGGGACAACAATTAGGTATTAAGAACAAAAGAAACTTGATAAAAGGATTCTGGAAGCAAGAATGAAGGAAACTTAGTTAAATTACAGTGAAGGGGTCAAGAGGAATTTTTTTTTACCTATAACTTAAGCATTCCAACCCAATTCTAAAGAAAATGTAATTTGCAGGCCATGACAGAGCCCCCTTCATGTACGCTAGGGTAACCCCTTGGCACCATTTTGTAGCACTATGTGGCCTCATCTCGTAGTCTTAGGAGTGGGCGGAAGGTTCATCTCTGTTGGAGCCACAACCTGCAAGGGAGGCGAGAACAATAGATAATGAAATCAAAATACACAGCCCAAGCACTGGAAACAAAGTCGAGTGGCCTAGGGTTGGCAGAGTAAACGAGACAACTTCTGCCCAAAACCTACACCGTTGATCAACCAAATCATGTAGTGGAAAAACTGGGTAGATACAACCGAGAAATTCAGTAAAGCATGTCGAATCATCCAGCTGTCTAGTGTCATTAGTGATCAGTACCATCAATAATTAATAGCCAGCAACGTGACAACTATCTCCTCGTTGGTACGAGGCGGGTCAGTAATTTGTGATAAGAGTGTATATGAAACTATATTAACCTAAGTTCTGAGTAGTGAAATGTTATAGCTTTGTATTACATAAAATAAAACCATACTATACGAGATGCAAACATTCACATATATGTCAAATTCAAATTTTAAACATAAGGATGGTATGGTTATGATGTGCAAGTCTAATTTTTATTATGTAACTGGTTCCAAATCTTCGTAAGTATGGATGTAACATTTGCTAGTGGTATTTTTTTTTATCCTATATTTATGAATGTGACACAGGCTGTCTGGTTTGGGGACCTTTCCCGGATAGACTAACTGTCCCTTTTCACTCCACGACCTCTTTGGTTTTGTTCTCATACCCTTAGTCCATGAAATTTTTCCTATTTCTACATATGACATACTATCTGGAATGGGGACTTTTCCCAGATAGACTAACTGTCCTTTTTAGTAAAAATATATCATATTTTTACTAAAAAATAAAATATCATAGTTTTAAATGAAATAAATTCTTATATTTAAAAACTATTAATTAAAATGGATTTTAGACATAACATTAATAAAAATAAAATACACACACATAGAGTTGACATGGGACATTTAAAAAAATATTTATAACATAATTAATTAATTTTAAAAAATATTTAATAACAGAAATAATTGTGTAGAGAGAGTCCTATCCACATATGTTTTCTACTACAAAAATAAAATTGAAAAATACATTAAAATGCTAATGTGTAGAATAGAAATCATAAATAATATATATATATATATATATATATATATATATATATATATATATATATATATATATATATATATAATTGACATGGAATATTTTAAAAAATATTTATAACATTATTAATTATATACAAAAGTCCTATAAATATATGATGTAATTGTGAGAAAAAATAGAATATGAATCATAAATAGAATATTTTGATGTCAATTATGTATATGTTATATCTAACTATATACATATTTATAATTTTAAAAAATATTTAATAACAAAAATAATTATAGAGACAGAGTCTTGTCAACCTATGTTTTCTACTACGAAATATAATTGAGAAATACGTTAAAATTTTAATATGTAAAACATAAATTAAAAATAAAATATTATATATATAGATATAAACAGAAAACTATTAAACCATTATTTGGCTTTTTAAGAGATATTTTTAATCTATTAATTTTTTCATTTAGAGTTTATATATATATATATATATATATATATATATATATATATATATATATATATATATATATATCGTTTTTAAAGAAATATTTATAACAATCTACAATGACAGTGTCTTTCATATATATATATATATAAAGATAAAGATAAAGGATTTGAAAGTAAATGAAAAATAATAATTTACTTTTAATATTAAAAATATATATAATTTCTTCACTACTTAACAAATACATTATAAAAATAATATAATTGATATTGTATAATTCATTTTATGTTTAACTCACACAAAATAGTTAAAATAAAATATATATCATAATAACCAAAAATAAAATTATGGTTAGTGATAAATAAAATATTTCAATATCTCTACTAAATATCATAGTTTTATATCAAGTTTATATATGGAAATAAAAAGTAATTTAAATCAAATAAATTATTATATTTAAAAACTATTAATTAAAATGTAGTTGACACATAACATTAATACAAATAAAACAAAATACACACACACACACATACTATTTAATATGGAGTTGACATAGAATATTTTAAAAAATATTTATAACATAAATAATTATATATTTATAACAAAAATAATTATAGAAAGAGAGTCCTATCGACATATGTTTTCTAATACCAAAATATATTTGAGAAATACATTAAAATGTGAATCTCTAATATATATATATATATATATATATATATATATATATATATATATATATATATATGGAATTGACATGGAATAGTTTAAAAAATATTTATACTATTATTAATTATATAAGAGTCCTATAAATATATATTTTCTATTTCCAAACATAATTGTGACATATACTAATATCTTTTGAAAAATAGAATATGAATCATAAATGAAATATTTAGGCATCAACTATGTATATACTATATCTAACTAATACATATTTATAATTTTAAAAATTATTTAGTAATAAAAATAAGTATAAAGAGAGTCCTATCAACACATGTTTTCTATTAACAAATATAATTGAGAAATACATTAAAATTTTCATATGTAGAATATAAATTAAAAATAAAATATTTCAATATTATATATATACATTATAGAAAATACAATTGTATTTGTAGATATAAAGGAAAAATTATTAAACCATTGTTTGGCTTTTCAAAAGATATTTATAATCCATTAATTTTTTCATTTGAAATGATATGTAACATTTTAAATATTAAGAGAAAAAATTATATATATATATATATATATATATATATATATATATATATATATATATATATATATATAACATTTAAAAAGAATTATAACAGTTTGCAACTTGAGTGTGAGATTTTTTTTTAATTTCCAAATACCGTTTAGATTGTATTAACATTTTAATATGTAGAAAGTGAACCATAAAAAAATTATTTCATTGTGAACTATATATTAATATAGTTAAAACATTTATATATAAAGAGAACACTTATTCACTTAATAAGTTTCTTATAGGAATTTGGAATTCATTCATTTTTTAAGATAGAGTTGAAATGCAACATTTTATATATATATATGATAGGAATGAAATAAATTACACTCGCAATGTAAAGTGAAAATATTAAGAAGATAACTTTTGTGCGAGATATATATATATATATATATTATAAAAATTTGAAATTTTACACATCAAATTTGTAATGGAACATGATGGAATTACAAATTTAATAGAATACAAGTTCTCAAAAGTTTTAGAGACTAATATTTGCAATTGGGTTAATTTTCCTTTCTTAAAAAACATCAATTTTTTCTTTCTAAAATAAATTCGTCCAAATTTCAAGTTATTTTTTATAATATATGCTTTTAATAATAAAATATCTTATTTATTTTATTTTTATCCACATTCAATATTTTATTATTATTAATATTAATATTTTTTTTGAATGCCACATATCACACCTACAATAAAAATGAATTGAAACCTATATTATTGAATAAAATGTTGATGCAAGGGTGCTATCTACTGTGGGAAATTTCTGATATAGCTGGGTCATCCGCACTCTACATTCTTTTAAATTAGAAGCAATATTAAAACTCACGCCTAGATCCCTCGTAAGCTCTTACTCGAACCTAGGTGTTTAACCACATACAGGTTTAGCGAGGCTCTTGGCATCACTCAACAGTGCCCATGAAACCTCACGAAAACCCAAGTCTGATCAACGCTCACAATGTATTCTCAAACAAAATGGTTCAACCCATGGAACGACTCCATACCAGTGTTGGACCCCATCTTCGTGTCATGATCACCCAATAGTGTCATGATCCCTCAATAGATATTAATTACTTACCTTATGTCGTTCAGAGAGAGCGGCAGTGGTTTGAACCCTTGATGTCAGCAAGGAGTTTTGTGCAGACAATGGTTTACGGGAGTTCACCCCTATGACAGAACCGAGGAAGGGGGGAGTGCACTTGCGGTTCCACCTATTGCGGTTCCACCTATGCTAGATATCCAATTTACTTTATATTGTATATAATTTACTTTATAGCGTATGATAGATACATAATTTAATTTTGCTACATAATATGGAGCTGATAAATGGTATATGAAAATAGTATTATTGATAATATATAATGTATAGTTGATTGTATCCCTACTTGATATATGTATATATATTATATTTAATATTCAAAATAAAAACTATATTAATAATAAAATTATATTTTTATATATTTTTAGAATCTAAATTTTTGTGATTTATCATACACTTTTGAAGCAATCAATGTGGTTCATTATCAAAACTATGTGACAAATTAGATCAAGACATTAAGTTTAAATAGATGTAGAAATGGCTAAACTAGCCGTTACGATAATTGTTTGTTTGACTTTGAATTGTTTATTGTACTAACTAATCAATTAATTAATTTATTAATTAATTGTTTCATCAATAGTGATAGCAATATGAATATATATATCTCTTATTTTATTTAATTGATTTTATTATTTATTAATTAATGATTATTATTAATTTATAATTATATATTATTTATAATTATATATTTGTTTATTTATAAGAGCAAGGTCTAAGGAAAAAAGAAAATGATAACCAATGACCCATCAAAGAATAAAAAAAAAAAAAAATCAAAAATTTAATGCAGGAATGTAACACCTGTTGATATTCGAGTAGTCATCTCTATTGAAATTAACAGGTCTTTTTTCAATTTCTAAGGCCTCTCTCACCTTACAATGATGGAAATGGTCGATCCTAGCAATGACCTTAGCATCTTGAATGAAAACATGATGGTTAGTTTTTTATGCATGCTTAGCTAAGGCGGATGAGCGAGATCTTCTATGTTTAATTTCAGTAGCATGCTCACAGATCCTTTGATTAATAAACCGGCTAGTTTCACCAATGTAAGGAGTCCCACAAGAACAATGAATGATGTAGACAACCTTTCCATATTTGGGGTCAATCAGATCTTTAGAGAACTGTGAATCGTGTTAAGGGGCTTGAAATACGAAGACACCTTATGCTTCTTAAGGATCCTATCAGTGGTACCCTAAATGAACGGCATGCAGACACTGTCAGACCATTCACTAGGCTCTTTAATATTTTTGACTAAAGGACCTTTTTCTGTTTTAAGGAAAGATTTAAGGCCTTGTGACCTACTATAACCATTTTTACAAAAGACATTCAATAGATGGGTCTTTCCCCCTCAAGGTGAGACTCATTAGAGATTCTCAATGCCCTAGTTGCTAAGGTATTGCTAACTAACATGAAGATATTGTTAAGTATGAGTTTTCTTTCGAAAAAATTGATGGGAGAAAGAACCATCATTCTTTCTAGAGATAAGAACATCGAGGAAAGGAAGGTTACCATCCACCTCATGTTCCATGGTGAATTTTATGGAGCGAGATTGACTATTAAGATGAAGGAAAAAGAGATCCAACTTTTCTTTGCCATGAGGCGAGATGACACAAGTATCATCTACAAAACTTTTCCACAACTTTGGCTTGAAAAGAGCCAAGGAAAAAGCCCTAGATTCAAAGTCTTCAATAAACAGAAAAATAAATAACTTTATATTTAATTTTTTCTTAGGTTTTCACTTTTCATTGTGAAGAAAATGTGTAATTTATTTCATTTTTCATTTCCAATTAATATATAATATTTGAAAGAGAAATTTATTTTTTTATATAGATAAAGCATTTTATTAATGTGTTACTCAAAACCATACTAATTCAAATCAAATTATTGTAATTTTACTTCACTCGTTTACTAATTAAAATTGGCTTCAAAACTAATTTAAATAAACTAAAATGACATAAAATATTGTTAATGGTTAATAGAAATAGACATTCATTAATATTGCTAATTACCATGTTAACAAAATAGTTAAAATCAAAAACCCCTTATTTGTAACTAATCTTCTTGCTATTTTACATAACTTTTTATTTGTAACTAATCTTCTTGTTATTTTCCAGAGACTTTTGAGACAGAAAAAGAGAGCTGTTACACAACAATTTGTCACTGATATATGATTTGGGAAGAGACAGTTATTAGTTGCCCCGTAAGAAAGAAACCGAATTTCAATTACGAAAAATTATTTCATGAATGCATTTACTTGATTGAACAATCTTGGTTAAATGCAACTTCATGGATTTTGGGGTTGGAACACATTTACTAGACTGAACAATCTTGGTTAAATGCAACTTCATGGATTTTGGGGGTTGGGATGCGATTGAAAAATCTTGGTTAAGTGAAACTTCATGGATTTTGGGGGTTGAGACACGTTTACTAAATTGAACAATTTTGGTTAAATGAAATATGAAGATCAATACCAATAGAACGAGTAGCGGCAGAAATAGTGAAATCTTGGTTAAATGCAACTTCATGGATTTTAGGGGTTGGGACGCGTTGACTAGATTTAAAAATCTTGGTTAAATGCAATATGAAGATCAGTACCAACAGAACTAGTTGCAGCAACAATAGTAGTGATGGTCGTTTTTTCAAGAGTATTATGAGGAAGAGCATGTTTGGTACTCTAATAGTGTTGGTTACCATCCCATATTGCAAGAATTAATCATTGGTGAATGATGGTAAGAAATGGAATTTTTATATGGGAAATGACCTCATTGACACAGAATGGAGTGATCCATATTTCCAAATAGATAAACGCTTTGGGCCAGTACCCGTAGTTTATGCATGGTGACTTGCGTAGCTCTCTTGTCCTTCCATATCCAGTCCATGGAGATTTAATGTGATGGATATTTCATGCACATGGCCACCTAGGAGTAGCTGTAGGAGAGAGAGGGCCAGCACAGTCTTGAGAATTATTTCATATGCATTTTTATTTGTGGAAAATAACAATAATAAAGGGTTTCATTTGGAAAAGAAAACAGCATATAAATATTTGTTTTCATGAAAAACAAATATAAGTGTTCTTGCTATTGATACTTCCCATAAAGATGAGTAATTTGCTAAATAAGAAATTGACATGTAATAGATCAAAAAGTCAATATAAAAAATATAGGATGGATTGTAGCGACTCATTTCTGCACCATGCAAAATGAGGCTAGACAAAGAGACAAGTAATTTAATAAATAAATAAATCTTGCAATGTTCTTGAAAAGAAAATAATGGTTTTGTGATTAGTTATGGTAAAATATTTTGATGATGTTGGTATAGATTAGTTATTCAATAAATTTATGGAAAATATTTTCATAGATTTTTATATGTAAGAAATCATGAATTCTCATGTTTAAGAGAGTGATAATAATTTAGTTTGAAAAAAAAAATAGTTAGAATAATATGATTCATAGGAATATTATTTAGAAAGAAAATGTTTTTCTTGTTTATGAAAGATAAGATAAGTCAATTATGTTAAAAAATAATAATCTTAATTACAATAATATGATTCATAGAAATCCTCTTATGTTTTTCTCGTGGGTGAAAGATAAGTCAATTATGTTAATTCCTTTGCAAGTGTTTGCAAAAGTTACATGTTTTGGTGGGTAAAAAGATAAATTACTTTTGTATTTGATTTAATTGCATGTTTTAATGCATAAAAGGTTAGCCGTGCTATTATTAAAAGATTTTCCTAGTTTTTATGTGCAAAAGAAAGTTTGGTTATGATACTTTCTTCAAAACAAATTTCTGAGAACTTTGTAAATAAAATATAGAGAAACTATTTTGGGTTCTTGAAGCTAAGTATGTGATTATTTTTATGCTATCATAGCTATTATGTTAGTTACAAAAAATAGTCACTTGTAGAAATATGATATTTCTTTGCATGCATACATGAAATATCGAGTTATATTTCTTTATAGAAGAACTATATGATTATTTTTATGCTATCATAACTATTACGCTAGTTTTTTTTGGGATAAGATCATGTATATGCATGCAGAATTTGTATTAGATTTCATTGGAAAGAATATACATTTGTATGTGGGAAATGATAACATGTTGTCTTATCCTACATTTAAAAACATTCTTTGGGAAAGAAGATGAATTACATGCACAAAAACGATAGTAATATGTTGTTTTCCTTGAAATATTATGTGGGTAATGTTGGTATAACCTTTGGAAAATAAGAAAATTATTTGTATGCTTTATTGCAATAGTTTTACAGAAAAGAAATATGTGTTTGCATGCTTTGTTGTGTTAATCACTCCTTTGGGAAGAATCTTTTGGAAACCATATGCATTTTCATGCATAGGAACAACATTTGTTGAGTTAGCTTTCTTTACATGCATCAAAAGTATTATGTGGGTAATGTTGGTATAACCTATGGAAAATAAGAAAAGTATTTGTATGCTTTATTACATTAGTTTTACAGAAAAGAAACATGTGTTTGAATTCTTTGTGGTGTTAATCACTCCTTTAGGAAGACACTTTTTAAAACCATATGCATTTGCATGCATAGGAACAACATTTGTTGTGTTAGCTTTCTTTACATGCATCAAAAGTAATAGATTAAGGGTTAGTGGGTTTGATTGAATTTATGTAATTTGCATGCAGAACGATCATGTATTAGTTTCTTTTAAAGAAATTTTTGGAATTTGTAGTGGTTCGTCTTGGAATAATGTGTACTTATGATTGTTTATGACTAGTGCATATGTAGTTATATTAAAGGAAGCTATTAAGGGAATCATGTCACAATATTTTACTTGAATGTCATGAATGCATGTGAGTAGATGGAGAAGCATCACTAGTATATATTTGTGAATGGGTTGATTAATACCTTATGAATCCTGACATCAATGTATATTGAAGACAACATTAGCAGGAAATGATGGTGACTTGTGAAAATGATATATTATGCTTAACATGGTGGCTGATAAATGATTAATGGTTCATGTAGATGAGTGCGAGTTACAGGATGGTCCATTGTAAGTACAACCATGCCACCAATATATGAAGATATGAAGATTAGTGAGTAAATGCTATCATAATTATTGGAATGGCTTTAAGCTAGATATTTTTATTTAAACAATATTTCCTTTTAATATTTATAACAATGGTTAAGGGATGGTCTCCCTTATAAGCCATTGAGTGAAGGGTGAACACCCTCACGAACATTTGATAATAAAATTTTAAAAAACGTTTATTGTTTTTCACCCTACGGGGTTTCCAGGGTATATCGGTGTTCAATGGTGTGATTTCTTATTGTGTGAGTTTGATAATGTAGATTCCATTCATGATGTGATGTTGATAATGTCAAGTATGTGATTAATTAAATAATGATATTTGTGCAACCTTACACACAATGGTTATTAGTGGTTATGAAACTTACTATTCCTCTACTAAGGTTACTCTATGAACTGATGAAAATTCTATCTAAATGTTTTTGAGGAACCTTAAATAGTGATTTGGATAGTTTCCCATGGGTAATTTATATAAAAAATTTCTAACTGCTTGCATTTCCATGTGAGGATATGGGGGTATGTTACATACAAAACTTTATTCAAGCTTTGTACTCAAATTTCCCAAGGTGCAAATCTTTCTTCAAGCTTTGTACTCAAAAATAAGTTTGGATCTTGGTTCTATCTAATGATTCATGAGGAATATTTAATAGTGATTTGGATAGTTACCCATGGGTAGTTTGTATAAAAAAATTCTAACTCCTTGCATTTCCATGTGAGGCTATGGGGGTATGTTACATACAAACCTTTCTTCAAGCTTTGTGCTCGAATTTCCCTAGGTGATCAAAATATTTCTTCAAGCTTTGTACTCAAAAATAAGTTTGCATCTTGAGAAGGGTGTTTGTTGGTTATTTTTTTTTTGAGCCAAGAAGAGCGAACTAGAAAGGAGATGTTTTCTCATCAAGTTACATCTAAAAATAATAAACTAGCAATTGGACCATATGTTGCAAAAGAAATGCCGTAAGGAAATATCATAGGAAAGAGTAGGGTAGAAGAAATAAGTTGTTCTCGAGAAGGAGCCATCGTGAAGGAATGAAAGAAAAATTTTACTAACATGGAACCACGTCATCGAGGTTTCAAAGATATTGATTATAAGAGTTATCAGCCATAAAATTTTGTTATAGATATTGAAATAGGCAATTGTGGGTGAAAGCATATATGTAAACCAACATAATGAAATAATTTGTTGCAGAGAATGAGTCATCGTGAAGGAATGAAAGGGAAATTTTGCTTCCATGGAAGTAGGTAGTGGAGGTTTCAAAGATATTGATTATAAGAGTTATCAACCAGAATATTTTGTTATAGATATTGAAATAGGAAATTGTGGGTGAAAACATATATGTAAACCAACATAATCTGTTCACATATATAAAAAAAAAATTATAGATATTGAAATAGGAAATTGGTGTGAAAATATTTTGGTGATTAATGATCCTCTGAAACAAGCATGAAATGAGCATGTAACTAAAATAAGATATTTTAGATACATTCAAGTACAATATATCTAGCATAGATCTAAATAAAGAGAATTTTTATTAACAAAAATAGAGTTTACTCTAAGTTCATCTACATATCCCAACGCCAATTGCATGCATGTGTGAAATTATATATGAAGAACAATAGTCTTGGTATACAAGAAAGTGAATGTCATTTTAACATGGAGATGTTTTTGGAAGGAGATATTGTTATTCATGTTATGGTTTATTTTCTTAAATAAAAACTTGGTTTAGTCTTTCTCTATATACACAAGAAAAAAAATACGAAGTAATTTCACAAATTTAAGTTATAGTTTTTATTTTATAATTACAAATATAGTTTCTCATTAAAAAATTTTACACACATCTATTCATTCAAATAAATTATATTGTGAATATGTTTTATCCTATTATCTGATTACAAATTATTGTACTCCCTACTAAATAAAACAACTTTATTAATAAAGAATTGAATGTCAAATTGAAAGATTACTCAAGCAATAACTACAATAATATATAGACCTGATTTTTTTACGTATAAATTATTTGTTTTATATGTCATTCAATTTCCATTACCTATTATCTTCAAACCCCATGGGGAGGTATTGAACATGGGAGCCAAATTTAGTTAAATAAGCATTCACATTGTCAAATTGGACAAATATATATATATATATATAATCGTAAAATTCTCTTACCTAATCATATTTTTAAGTATATAATTGACTTTAATTTATTAAAAATAAAGGCAATATTAAGAACCTCCTAGAGTTATAAAAGGTAATTGACATGAAAAATAAAAAATATCCTCATGACAACATACAAATGTTAATCTTAACTGAATCATTAAAAAAATAAAAAGGGATAATAGATTTAATAGTTATATCATTAAAAAATACTACTTTCACAATCAAATTTCTACATTAATTTTCAAAAAATTTATTTTATAATTATAACTCTTAAATATATTTTGAAAGCACAAATATCTAAGAAATATAGTTCAATTATTAGGCATTACAAATTCCAAAGAAGAGAAGGTAAATGAGTTAGTATCAAGAAATATGGCATCAACCCCTGGAAAAATTGCAAAATATCAATCTCAATATGGCATAAGTGCTTGTAGGAAATTATTGACAAGTGTTGTTGGAAAAATAATTACATCAAATTGGTTGATGTCAATGAAAACAATAATCTACAAAAAATTAAGCAAAGTTTATGGAGGCATTAAAAAAATTAGGATTCAATAACATGAGAATGATGAACTTACATGTTGGGCTAATAAATGTAGGAAACCTTATCAAGATAGACTTTCATATAATGTGAGCAACAATGTGAAATATTTTTGGTATTGGAATTTCCATGTGTTACCAAATGAGAAGAATACCATGAGACATTGTATATCTAGAGGGGTGTATTGAGATCATTTCCCATTTCAGTGACTGTAATTATTAAAGAACATTTCTTACTACATAATATGTATAACTTGTATATATAATTATAAAAAAAAATAACTGTACTGAATCTGATGACAGTGAGGACAATATAAATATTCCATTCATACAACTACCACATGCTATCAATAGGCAAAAGGGTTTTCATGTGAAGCGATCTATGCATCTTCGTCATGAAAATTGAATCTCAACACTAGGGAGTCATCCTGAGATAAAAGGTCATCATAGTAACTTTGATGTTCCAAAACCATCAATCATTTAATTATATTTCTCTAAATATCAATAATTGGACAATAATCACAATATGGTAACACTTGGGGGAATGTCTATCCATATAATAGTATAACTATATATACAACAACTTATCCAAATGATACAAAAATATTTCATAAGCAATGCAACTGCTACGTGAATTACTCACAATCATTACTAATATACCCCAAGTTCTTCCACAATACTAATAAAGTGTCTAAAGAATCCATCATCACTTGGTCACCATATAGGTAACACCTGGGGGAAATGTGTTAGAACTGTATATACAATAGTTTATAGAAGGGATATCAAAATATGTTATAAGGAATGCAACTGCTGCATGAACTACTCACAGTCCTTAATGATATAATCAAAGTTCTTCCACAATACTAATCAAGTGTCTAAAGAAGCCACCATTACTTCCAAAATCACATATTTAAACATACAAGTTGTAAGAAATGAATTTGTTTCATAAATTTTAATAGAATCATGTGCTCAGATCTAAGATATAGTTCTTAAACTCGAAAGTTTCTTCTTGATTGAAATCATACTAAACTGATAAGATATATCTAAAGAACAATAATTTAAAAACTTCTTGGCACAATCGTTACATAATAATTTGATGCTAAACTTGTATAGCAATATATATTAGCTTGCAACACGTCCAAATAAAACAACTGAAGTAAATACTATCACTTGGTTTTCAATACATTTATGTAATTAAAATAGAGCTAGTAACTTTTGAAGACTACTTCATTGAAATTTAGAAGCATCTTCATGCCTGGTTTTCCAAGCTGGCCTTGAATACCTCTCTAGATCCTTATAGCATTAGATATATTTTGTGAGCTAATGTGATTTTTTTTTGTCACAATGATTTCAAAATCAGTTATTATACCAAAATATTGACTTTCTCATTGTTTTTTTTGTTTATGAACCCTTTAAAAAGACCAAAGGAACATTTGATTTTACACCGTGATCTCCCTAACATGGGTGGGGGTTTCAAAAATTCGAGAGTAAATTGAGTGGTTATTGTTAGAAAATGTTGTATAATATGGGAAATTTGGATGTTTTGTAGACAATATGGATGTTATAATAGATATCTATTTTAAATTTTTTAGTGTCTTTGGTCACCATGCACCTACTATGATGCATTTAAAATGAGAAATTCAATATCTATTTTGAATTTTTTAGTGTCTCTAGCCACCATGCATCTAATAGGATCCATTTCAGCTAGGAACTTTAATAAATCATTGTTTGAATTATAACTTGTGACATACATAGCCGTTTTCTTTGACTGTGGATCATGTTACAAACTAATAACTTGTAAAATCCCTAGCCATTTTCTTTGATTGTGGATCAGATTATAAACTAGAATACACTCTCTCTTCAGAATACTCTACAATATATATTGGATTGAGGAAAATGTTATGATAAAACATGTACAAAATACCCTTTAGGGTTGTCTTGAATTACTCTATTGTTAATCACATAGTATCAATTTGGTTAATCTGCAGTAAGGAGTAAGTGGGTTTTTTTATTTTGTAAGTTTTTTTTGGAATTGAAAAATAAAAAAATTATAAAATATAAAATTATGTAGTGAAAAACTTTGTTTAAAGTTTCAGAATAAAAAGTTAGGTAAGTTTTACATCATATAATGTCAGAAATTTAGAGGGTTTGTAGACAATATGGATGTCATAACAAATATCTATTTTAAATTTTTTAGTGTCTTTGGATGCCATGCATCTAATATGATCCATTTCAACTTAGAACTTCAATATATATTTTGAATTTTTTAGTGTCTCTGGCCACCATGCATCTAGTATGATCCATTTCAACTAATAACTTCAATAAATCACTATGTGAATGATAACTTGTGACATCCCTAGCCATTGCCTTTGATTGTGGATAAAGTTACAAACTAATAACTTGTGAAATCCCTAGCCATTTTCTTTGATTGTGGATTAGGTTATAAACTAGAATAGACTCCCTCTTCAGAATACTCTACAATATATATTAGATGAAGGGAAATGTTATGATAAACATATACAAAAAACCCTTTAGGGTTGTCTCAACTTACTCTATTGTTAATCACATAGTGTCAATCTTTTAAAACTATAATCTACAGTAAGGACTGACTGGGTTTTTTCTTTTGTAAGTTTTGTTTGGAATTGAAAAATAAAAAAATTATAAAAGCTAAAATTATGTAGTGAAAAACTTTGTTTAAAATTTCAGAATAAAAAGTTGAGTAAATTTGACATCATATAATGTGAAATTAGTTTATAATTATAGAGTAAAAAACATGTAAGTTTTTTAGCCACAATTAGGTAATTAAAGATATTTATATAGTTTTTTTTTTAACAGAAAAAAATTGATATTCATTAACAAAGGAAAATTTGAAAATGTATGTAGTTACAAACTATTACAATTAATTAATTAAAGATAAATTTAGTGTTAATTAAAAATTAGAATTATGAACATTCATATTTATTAATTTCATTTTTTCTATATTAAGAAATACTACTCATAAATAATAAAGTAGTTGTAACATAAATAATATATAACAAAAAAAACCATGTATTTTTGGAATAATAAAATAGTTGTAACAAAAATAATATAGAACAAGAAAAACTATGTCTATTTAGATGTATGAAAATTTAGATACATTTTATTAAGTAAAATTTTAAAAGAATAACGGTTATAAACAATTAAAAATAATTTTATTAAATAGTTAGTTTACATATTTTCACTCTAAAAGAGGTTTTCATATCAAGACATTTGATCCCTGTTGGCTCTTGGTAGATCCATAGTTAAGATTGATCTAGGCCATCTTAATCTCCCCCTTTAAATAAACTATATTCTACATGAATACCATGGGTCAATACCATGGTTTTTTTTTATAGTTTATTGTTATTTTATTTTATTACCTAAATTCAATTTAACTTATTAAAAAGAAAAAACAAAAAAAATCATGTATTTTTGGAATAATAAAATAGTTGTAACAAAAATAACATAGAACAAGAAAAACCATATATATTTGGATATATGAAAATTTATATACATTTTATTAAGTAAATTTTAAAAGAATAATAGTTATAAACAATTAAAAATAATTTTATTAAATAGTTAGTTTAGATATATATTATTTATTAGAGGGATCAATTCTTTTTTCACTCTAAAAGAGGTTTGCATATCAAGACATTTGATCCCTCTTGGCTCTTGGTAGATCTAGAGTTAAGATTGATCGAGGCCATCTTAATTTACCCCTTTAAATAAACTATATTCTACATGAATACCATGGGTCAATACCATGGGTTGTTTTTATAGTTTATTATTATTTTATTTTATTACCTAAATTCAATTTAACTTATTAAAAAGAAAAAAAAAATACTATAAACAAACATATAAAAAAATATTTACAACATTTTAACCCAAAGTCACCAAAACCTAAATTCAATCTAACTTATTTAAGAAAAAAACTAACATTATATATATATATATATAACTATTTACTTGTGGATCTAATGGCCTAAAACATTTCAATCGTCTAACATTTGATCCAATGGCTCATACATAGACACAATGGCAGCTAGGGGACTTGTTTTCAAATAAGAATGCCTTACAACATAAATATTACTTACAATAACAAATTAAAAAAAATAGTAATAACAAAAATAAAATCAATATGGAAATAAATAAAATGTCTCTATTTTCACCTTAATTTTAGATCTACTTTATATAGAGATAAAGTTATTGAAAGTAAAGAAAAAAATTTGTTTACATTTGAATATTAAAGAAATATATAGTTTATTCACTACTTAATATGAAGTTGACAAATTCTATGTAAAAATAACATAATTGATATTACATAATATTTAATTAATTTTATGTTTAATTGAGATCTAATAATTAAAACCCAAATATAATAATAACAAAAAAAAATATTTTACAAATCAACAGTAATTCTGATTTTTTTAAAGTTCAGTACCTATTACAAAACAATTTTTCAAGTTATAAAGAATGAGATGACCTCACCATCTTTCAGAATGAGTTTTTGTTTTCATACCCTTAGTTTGTGAAAGTTTTCCTATTTCTACATATGACAGACTGTCTGGTCTGGGGACTTTTCTCAGATAGACTATCTATCCTTTTTCACTCCATGACCTTTTTGGTTTTGTTCTCATACTCTTAGTCCGTGAAAGTTTTCCTATTTCTACATATGATGGATTGGTCTAGGGAATTTTCTCTCGGGACATTTCCGAGATAGCCTAACTATCCTTTTTAGTAAAAATATATCATAGTTTTACTAAAAAATAAAATATCATAGTTTTAAATGAAATAAATTTTTATATTTAAAAACTATTAATTAAAATAGAGTTGACACATAACATTAATAAAAATAAAATAAAATACACACACATAGAGTTGACATGGGATATTTTAAAAAATATTTAAACATAATTAATTAATTTTAAAAGATATTTAATAACAAAATTGATTGTATAGAGAAAGTCTTATCAACATATATTTTCTACTACCAAAATGAAATTAAAAAATACATTAAAATGTTAGTGTGTAGAATATAAATCATAAATTATATATATATATATATATATATATATATATATATATATATATGTGGAATTGACATGGAATATTTTAAAAAATATTTATAACATTATTAATTATATATAAGAGTCCTATAAATATATGATGTAATTGTGACATATACTGATATCTTAAAATATATATATATATAAATAGAATATTTTGATGTCAAATATGCATATGCTATATTTAACTATATACATATTTGTAATTTTAAAAAATATTTAATAACAAAAATAACTAGAGAAAGTCTTATCAACTTATGTTTTCAACTTCCAATATAATTGATAAATACATTAAAATAATAAAAAGAAGAAACTATTGGCTTTTTAAGAGATATTTTTAATCTATTAATTTTTTCATTTAGAGTTGATATATATATATATATATATATATATATATATATATATATATATATATATATATATATAATGATTTTAAGGAAATATTGATAACAATTTATAATGAGAGTGTCATATATATATATAATCTATTTTATATAAAGATAAAGTTGTTGAAAGTAAATGAAAAATAAAAATTTACTTTTTAATATTAAAAATATATATAATTTCTTCACTACTTAATATGAAGTTGACAAATACATTATAAAAATAATATAATTGATACTATATAATTCATTTTATGTTTAATTCACATAGAATAGTTAAAATAAAATATATACCATAATAACCAAAAATAAAATTATGGTTAGTGATAAATAAATATTTCAATGTCCCTACTAAATATCATAGTTTTATATCAAGTTTATACAAAAAGAGAAAAAGTAATTTAAATGAAATAAATTCTTATATTTAAAAACTATTAATTAAAATGGATTTGAAATATAACATTAATAAAAATAAAATAAAATACATAGACACATATATATTATTTAATATGGAGTTGACATGAGATATTTAAAAAAAAATTTATAACATAAATAATTATATATTTATAACAAAAATAATTATAAAGAGAAAGTTCTATCGACATATGTTTTCTACTACCAAAATATAATTGAGAAATACATTAGAATATTAATCTCTAAAATATAAATCATATATATATAGATATATATAGATATATTATTTAATATGGAATTGACATGGAATATTTTAAAAAATATTTATAGCATTATTAATTATATAAGAGTCGTATAAATATATGTTTTCGATTTCCAAACATAATTGTGACATATACTAATATCTTTTGAAAAATAGAATATGAATCATAAATGAAATATTTGGGCATCAACTATGTATATACTATATCAAGCTATATACATATTTATAATTTTAAAAATATTTAATAACAAAAATAACTATAGAGAGAAAGTCCTATCAACATATGTTTTCTACTACCAAATGTAATTGAGAAATACATTAAAATTCTCATGTGTAGAATATAAATTAAAAATAAAATATTTCAATATATATATATATATATATATATATATATATATATATATATATATATATATATCTATATATATAGAAAATACAATTGTATTTGTAGATATAAAGGAAAAATTATTAAACCATTGTTTGGCTTTTCAAAAGATATTTATAATCCATTAATTTTTTTCATTTGGAATTGATAGGTAACATTTTAACTATTAAGAAAAAAAAAAAAAAAATATATATATATATATATATATATATATATATATATATATATATATATAAAAATGTAACATTTTTAAAAAAAATTATAACAATTTACAATGAGAGTGTGGGAGATTTATTTTTTTGATTTATAAATATCATTAAGCTTGTACTAACATTTTAATATGTAGAAGGTGAATCATAGAAAAATTGTTTCAATGTGAACTATATATTAATATAGTTAAAACATTTATATATAAAGAGAATACTTATTCAATTAATAAGTTTTTAATGGGGATTTGGAATTCATTCATTTTTTAAGATAGAGTTGAAATGCAACATTACATATATATATATATATATATTATAGAAATGAAATAAATTACACTCGCAATGTAAAGTGAAAATATTAAAAATATAACTTTTGTGCGAGGGATATATATATGATGATGATGATGATGATGATGATGGTTAACGTCCACTGAGACCAATATTTGGTCTATCGGACCTAAAGAAAAGAGTTATTTAATTTCATTTAAGATTTTATTCCTATGCTCAAAAAGCTTGGAGAGAAGCCTCCCCAGCTCACTATAATTTTGACATCTTAAAAGGCTAGGAAGGTCAGTATTGCAACAAATATTATGAAATTGAGCTCTAATGTGGTTGTAGGCGGGGCACTCTAAGAGGAAGTGATTTTCATCCTCGATATTCATATTCTTACAGGGATGGCAGATCCTTTCCATCCATGGTGTTTTGGGAACTATCCAACGACCTGTTTCATTATGGAGCTCATGAGAGTTCATTATAATCATGGCTATATTAATTTTCTTCTTTGAGCTAGTTAAAACATAGAGATAGTTTTTATCTTCTAAGGTGGGGTTGATGACCTCCTTATAATACCTTAATTTTCATTTAGCTACTAGATCTTTCTCACACCACATATTTTCGTTAACCTTAGAAGTAACAATTTTTTAAATGTTATTGATGTTTTGCAATGCAACATTCTCATCGATCTCCCAATGATTTAACCAGGCCCTAGTGTCTTTCTACCAACCTCGTTTAAGCCTTGGTGTTTTTTGCTGGAATTTAAAACTAGCTTAGGAAGTCTATGGTCTCCTATGCTATTGAGCTTGTGCTTGTATAATAGAAGCCTAGTCATAGCTAGGCTCTCGATAGGGGAAAGACCCACTTCTATAAGGAGAATAGGATAGGATGTATTCCTTTTAATTTTAAGGTTATATGTTATAAAATGCTTCTGGATTTGCTCAATCTTTCTCCAGGATTCTCTAGAGATGTTGCAACCCCAAACTTCACATCCATATAAGATAACAGGAGTGACTAAAGTTTCAAAGAGGAACTTCTTTCTAACCCATATTACGAAGTTTGTCGTTTTACAATTATTTTCAAGACCAAAATAAGCTTTCCACCCCCCATTAATCCTTTTCTTGAATGCTATAGTTCCAGTTGAGCTTTTGATGAATATCAATTCCTAGGTACTTGTAAGAAGACACTTCCTCCAAGTTACTATTGTCATACATAAAATTAGCTTAAGTGTCCTTGGATTTGATAATCATAACTTTTGTTTTGTCATTGTTAACACACATACCCATGGTAGAGAAGAAATCCTTAAGAAATTATATATATATATATATATATATATATATATATATATATATATATATATATATATATATATATATATATAATTTTAAAATTTTACACATCAAATTTGTAATTGAAAATAATATATTTACAAATTTTCTCTTATATTAGAGAAATTTTTAGAGACTAATATTTGTAATTGGATTAATTTTCCATGCTTAAAAAAAATCATTTTTTTCTTTCTAAAATTAATTCGTCCAAATTTTAAATTATTTTTTATAATATATCCTTTTAATAATAAAACATCTTATTTATTTTATTTATTTATGATCCACATTCCATATTTTATTAATATTAATATTTCTTTTTAATGCCACATATCACACCTATATTAAAAATGGAATGAAACCTATATTAAAATGGAATGAAATGTTGATGCAAGGGTGCTATCTACTGTGGGAAATTTCTGATATAGCTGGGTCATCCGCACTCTACATTCCTTTAAATCTCATGTTGGGGAATTCCCACAGTAATTTTAGAAGCAATATTAAAACTGACGGCTAGATCCCTCATAAGCTCTTACTCGAACCTAGGTGTTTAACCACATACAGGTTTAGCGAGGCACTTGGCATCACTTAACAGTGCCCATCAGACCTCACGAAAACCCGAGTCTGATCAACGATCACAATGTATTCTCAAACAAAATGGTTCAACCCATTGAACGACTCCATACCAGTGTTGGACCCCATCCTAGTGTCATGATCACCCAATAGATATTAATTACTTACCCTATGACGTTCCGAGAGAGGGGGCGGTGGTTTGGACCCTTAATGTCAGCAAGGAGTTTTGTGCAGACAATGGTTTACGGGGGTTCACCCTCTTTGACAGAACCGAGGAAGCAGTTGCGGTTCCACCTATGCTAGATAGGTATCCAATTTACTTTGTATTGTATGTAATTTACTTTATATTATATGATAGATATCTAATTTTTTTGCTACATAATATGCATATATGAAAATAGTATTATTGATAATATATGATGTATTAATAAATTGTATATGAAAATAGTATTATTAATAATATATCATGTATAGTTCATTTTATATATATATTATTTTTAATATTTAAAATAAAAATGTGTTAATAATAAAAATATATTTTTATATATTTTTGGAATTTATGTTTTTGTGATCTATTATATAAATTTGTAAAAAAACTTTGGTAATAATTATATGCAATAGAATATGGTTGACGTGTTTGGAATCAACTAGTCTGGTTCATTATTAGGACTATGTGATAGATCATATCAAGACATTAAGTTTAAATATGTAGAAATGGCTAAACTAGCGGTTAGGATAACGGCTAGTTTGACTTCTTTTTCTTCTTTTTTTTTTTTAATAATAATGCTCATCACATTTTATTTTTAGAATAAAACCTTTAGTATATTTATTCAACTAATTAATCAATTAATTATTTATTTAATCAATAGTGATAATAATATGAATATATGTATATATATCTTATTTTTTTTAATTGATTTAATTATTTATTTATTAATTATTATTATTAATTTATAATTATATATTATTTTTAATTATATATATGTTTATTTATAAGAGCAAGGTCCAAGGGAAAAAACATGATAAACCCATCAAAGAATTAAAAATAAAAAAAATAAAAAAATCAAGAATTTAAGGCAAGAATTTAACAGGCTGATATTCTAGTCGTCATCTTTATTAAGATTAATGAGTATTTTTTCAATTTCTAAGGCCTCTCTCAACTTATGATGATGGAAATGGTCGATCCTAGCAATGACCTTAGCATCTTCAATGCAAACATGATGGTTAGTATTTTCTGCATGTTCAGCTAAGGCGGACGAGCGAGATCTTCAATGTTTAATTTCAACAACATGCTCATAGATCCTCTGATTAATAGACCGACCAGTTTCACTAATGTAAGAAGTCCACAGGAACAAGGAATGATGTAGACACCTTTTCCATTTTGGGGTCAATCGGATCTTTAACCGATTTGAGACAATTGTGAATCATGTTAAGGGGCTTGAAATATGAAGACACATTATGCTTCTTAAGGATCCTAGCAGTCTTATCAGTGGTACCCTGAATGAACGGTAGGCGGATGCTGTCGGACCATTCACTAGGCTCTTTTTTATTTTTAACTAAAGGACCTTGTTCTGCTTTAAGGAAATTTTTAAGGCCTTGTGACCTACTATAACCATGTTTACAAAAGACATTCAATAGATGGGTCTTTCCCCCTCAAGGTGAGACTCGTTAGAGATTCTCAGCGCACTAATGGCTAAGGTGCTTAGGACGCCTAATTTTTTAGCAGGGAAATGGTAGGAACTAGCATAAATATATTGCTAAGTATGAGTTTTCTTTCGAAAAACTTGATGGGAGAAAGAATAATCATCCTTTCTAGAGATAAGAACATTGAGAAAAGAAATGTTACCATCCACTTCATGTTCCATGGTGAATTTTATGGAGCGAGATTGACTATTAAGATGAAGGAAAAAGAGATCCAACTTTTCTTTTCCATGAGGCCAAACGACACAAGTATCATCTACAAACCTTTTCCACAACTTTGACTGGAAAAGACCCGAGGAAAGAGCCCTAGATTCGAAGTCTTCCATAAACAAAAAAATAAATATATTTATATTTAATTTTTTCTTACATTTTCACTTTTCATTGTGAAGAAAATGTGTAATTTATTTCATTCTTCATTTTCAATTAATATATAATATTTAAAAGAGAAATTTTAATTTTTTATATAGATAAAGCATTTTATTAATGTGTTACTCAAAACCATACTAATTCAAGATCTATGAATATCTTAGAAAAATCACATTTCCATAAGTACAATATAATATCCCACAATTACTTGACATAGATAAAAAGTAATAATATTTACTTATGCCATTATGAATAAGAAATGAGTTATAAACATAATTGTAATTTTACTTAGTGATTTACAAATTAAAATTGGTTTCAAAACTAATTTAAATAAACCAAAATGACATAAAATATTATTAATGGTTAATAGAAATAAACATTCATTAATATTGCTAATTACCATATTGCCAAAACTGTTAAAATCAAAACCCCTTATTTGTAACTAATCTTTTTTCTATTTTCCACGACCCCTTATTTGTAACTAATCATCATGCTATTTTCCAGACTCTCGACACAGGGAAAGGGGGGTGTTACACAAAAAATTTCACTGATATATGATTTGGGAAGAGACAGTTATTAGTTGCCCCGTAAGAAAGAAACCGAAATTCAATTACGACTAGTCAATTACAAACCTTTTGCAGCCATAGATTTATTGACTCCCCCATTGTTGTTGACTCCCCCATTGTTGCTTCTCCATGCAAATTTTCGTAAGTAATAAAACACCGGAGATATGGGAAGAGACAGTTATTAGTTGCCCCGTAAGAAAGAAACCGAAATTCAATTACGACTAGTCAATTACAAACCTTTTGCAGCCATAGATTTATTGACTCTCCCATTGTTGCTTCTCCATGCAAATTTTCGTAACTAATAAAACACCGGAGATATGTTGTTCCCTCTTTTATTAGCTTCTTCTTCAGAACTACTCTCTTCCTATATAATTGTTTAGATAGGATTTAATTATATCATTGTTTTTAAAAATATAATTTTTTAAGAGTTTAAAATATATTTTTAATATACATAAATAAAATTCATTTTATAAAAGATAAATTATAATTATTTTATAAATTTAAATTTATAATTTTAATTAATTTTTGTTTTAAAGATGAATTATAATTATTTTGTAAATTTAAATTTATAATTTCAACTAATTTTTATTTTAGGTTATCAATTACAAACTTTTTCCTTATTTCCGATTTAGAATGCACCACTGTCCAATGCGGTCATTTTTTATCCTACCATCTTTAAATATATGACTCTCCCATTGCTACTTCTCCATGCAAATTTTCATGAGTAAAAAAGCATAGTAGATATGTTGTTGTCCCTTCTAACTTTTTCTTTAGAAAAGCTCCTTTTACTTCTAATTACTTTATGTGAAATTATATTAATTCTAATTACTTTACGTGAAATTATATTAGGTTATTTGTACAATTAATTAAATATGCATAGCTTATTTTTTTTTCTTTTCTATTATAGTGAATATTTCTTTTCTATTTAGAAAATATTTTATTTTTATTTTAAGAGAAGCATATATAGTTACACATTACTTTCACACTAAGTTGTAGAATAAGCCACTTGACTCAATAAAATCCTTCAATTAGTATTTATATTTTGATTTTTTATAAAAGAGAAACACTAAATTGATTATTAATCTATTTTGAGATGTTAAACTTCTACAGTTATCTATCTATATCATTAGGATGAATGAGAGTGGATGATTGTTATTAATTAGAAAGAGTCATTATCTAATAATTATGAATCACAAAAACCTAAACCTAAAAATTATGAATAACCCTAAATTAAGTGTTAAACCATTTGTTAATAACTTTTCATAACATATTATTCTTACAATTGTTAGAAAAATCATGAAACATAAACACCCTGACAGCAGCCATTACCCTAAACCTAATAAACTCATTTCAGTAATCAATTGGTATCTTATGTAACAAATTAACAAGGCACCTTTTACATGTAAATGCTATCAAATGACACTCACAGCTCCACTCTGGGTAAAACATTGAATTAACTGAAAGACCCTGATTCTTACGTCATATTTATCACAAATTTAAGCACCATCATTGACCTTGAATTGGAAACGAACTGTGCAGCACATAAACTGATATAGATGCCTTCTCTTACACCCGGGTTGAATCACCTGGTTGTTAAGTCCGGGACTGTATGGATGGCATAATTCCCTCTCATCTCATTCGGTCTTATTCTATTTCATACAACAATTCTAGGCCAGATCATTTTAGATCGCATTCCTCCCTCACTTCATCCACTCTTATGCAAAAATGCCCAAGTTGTACTATCATCACACTTACATCATCTTGGGATTTTCTGCTTACTGCTACCTCTACAAGCTTTTTGCATGCAGCTTTAGGGCCGCCTCTAAATGCTGATGAATTAAATTGCTGCTTGATGCAGAAAGGCCTAGCAATATCCACTGCTTCTTGATTACTGACTTTATCCCACAACCCATCTGATGCCAAAATTAGAAACTCGCAATCCGAAGTAATTTCAATTTTTTTGGTCTCTGGTTCAGCGGTTATCCATTCCTTCATGTGCGAATCTCCTATTGCCCTAGTTACAGCTAGAGATCCCTGAACTCGCCAAACACCGTTGCGGATTTCCACAATTCCGCCCAAATTCTCTATGCGTTGGCGCTCGTCCTCCCTTCCAGCTCGATGATCAATTGTAAGGGCTTCAGAAGCACCATCTCTGCTAATAACTGCTCGGCAATCCCCAACATTGGAAACAATCAAGTTGCCATCGAGAATTAGAGCAGTTACGCAAGCGGTACCGCTGCTAACCTCATGCTTCAAGAACTCTGCATCTGTTGTTAAGTAACCAGCTTTAACAGCCTCTTCAATATTGTTGTCTGTTTCATGTTGCATGCGGAGTATTGCATCTACAATATTCTGCCCAATATTTTCTGCAGCAAAAGCAGCAGCTTTCCGACCTCCATGACCATCAAAGACACCAAAGAAGGCGCGTTTGGAATGACCAAGAACATTGACAATCGCTTTGTGGGTGTCCATGAATTCTCTCGAACCTTGTTTGCATGAAATTGCATAATGAAAACCCTCCACATCGACCTCGATCCGCTGCTGCACGCTTGCGCATGGAGCATAAAGGCCCGGCGACTGGAGCGGAATATCCAGCCTCTGCGGGCGTTTACTCTTATGCCTAAGCGAAGGGCGTTTGCGGGCAAGCGAACCGTTTTCCTCCGGGACATTGACACTAGGAGAGACAGCCCTCTGGTCTACCCTCTTCCCATTCTCGTTGCGCTGTAAATTCTTGTCTCTAATGACCAACATGGAACTCAGCCGAGACCCAAGAAATCTAGCCTCATCGCCTCTGCTGCTGGGCGTCTGGAAACCATGATTCAGGGGGGATCTGCCCATATTTCAATTTCCGAATCGTGTACAGTGGGAGACCTACACGAGCCCATGGCGGAGTTAGAATTTCCTGCTACTAGGCAAGCCATGTTCGTAATCTGCAGAGGAAGCAGCCGCTGATTGTGGTGGCGGTGGTGATACTTGTTGATGCCTTAGAAACCTGTCCTCTACGGTTGTTATTGCCCCAACGCAGGGGATCTACAACAGTGGTGCGAGGCATCAACAAATCCTCCGTCTTCCCCTCTCTCTAGCTGCTTCTAATTCAACTGTATCACTGGCACCAAGCCGGATAAATAGATTGAATTCTTATGGGTTATACGTTGAGCGTTTATATTGCGCGCAATAAGAAAGAGTCCAGTTTTGCTGCTAGGTCAACATCTTTACCGATTCCAGCTCGTTGCTAGTAAATTATGATATATAATGCCAGCGTCTATAAGCTGGAACACGCTGAAATTGTCTAAAATTATATGTCTAATCATTTGTGATCAAAGTGTCAATCAGGAAACTCTATTGATTGAAAATATATATTGCTATAATAGGTCGAAGACATTTTCAATACGAACGAAATAGTCTAAAATTATATCTGCAATCCTTATTCCTTGGCGGCGTTGCCAAAGCGAACTATATATATTGTTATTATCAGGTCAAAGACGTTTTCATGATGAAAATTTCATTATTATCAGGTCGAAGACGTTTTCATTATGTTTAGGATTTTTAGTTGCCAAACAACTCTGAATTTACTCATGGGCGATGGGGCCCCCAGCTTTGCGTCTGGTGATATTCTAAAGGATCTTATGCCCAGCTTACTCTCAGCGTGTGTAACCCTTGAACTCTTCTTTTCAACCCGAAATTATAATGAAATAGTGATACAATATACAACATAACGGCAAGGAATGCGCTTATTTTAAAGTTAAGTTTTTCCTTTTTGGATATAGCCAGCAGTATTTAATTAAATACTAACATAAATATATTTATAAAGTGGGTGATATAAGTTTATGGATAGCAAGGAGTAGACAACTTCTACTTATTGCCCTACTAATGATGTCAGCGTCTCCTTACCTAAATTTACCTCAATTGGGTGCGATTACCAGTCACAAGCGTTTGTGTAACCCCAAAGCGGAAGACAATATAATTAAGAAGAAAGTGTCGTTGGTGCCATTTTTCATCTTTTAAAATTAACGGGTTTCCATATCAAGGTAGAAAATGATGTTGATAAACGTACATCTACTATTTTATAACTGTATTTAAATTGTTTATATTAGTTGGTAAGAGAATGGGGATATTAGTAACCCATGATTGGCCCAAGATGAAAACCCTAGAAAACAAGAAATGAATCGTGACGAGAGTTAAACCATTTAACTAATATCTATTAATATATTAATAAAAAAACTTAAACCTAATTTTTTTTATCATATGTAATGACTAATTATTAAAAATGAGAAAATGTTACTAATTTAAACGTTTGAATTGTAATGACTAATTATTTTAAAAATGAAAAAATATTACTAAGGCTTGAATTGAAAATGATAAATAAAAATATAAGTAAAGATTTAATTTTTTTAGTAAGAAGTTGTGATGGGCAAAGTTCTATTTTATAAGTAAGATTACAATAGTTAGATTTCTTTCAATTTTTGAAATTAAGTTTTTAGTTTAAAATATTTAAAAAAAAATCAATATATTAAAATAAATAGAATTGTTAAGTTTGGTTTGCTTTCTATATTTTTAAATAATTAATGTATCAACAAATACTTATAAGTATTTATTTTGCATTATTTGACAATTTGTTATAAGTATTTATTTTGCGCTATTTGACAACTTGATATTTCAAAGCATTATATGACTCCTGCACAAATTGCCCATAAAATCAGGCAAACTATTAAAGATAGGTACATTTTTGGAAAGAAAAACATCTAATATCATAAAATCAAAGTAGCTATTAAAAATAGGTAAAATTGTTTCAAAGAAAAACAATATATAATATTAAAGGAACATATAATTAATTATGAAAAGACATGTTAACTTAGGGGCATACCAAAGAGCTATAAAGATTTATAATAGAGGGGGCATTTTTTTCCGTATGAAAAAAAATAGAAAAATATTTATAAGTATTGAGAGACTTTAATATTAGTTCCAATTAGAAACCAATTTATGAAGGTTGCATTAATGTAGAAAGGGGATCAAATGCAAAAAAGGTTTAGAGGAAAAATTTAGATTGCATTTTCAGTGATAGAATATCATAAATGTGTTTATTGATTTTTTTTTTTGTATTGTTGTAATAGTATTAGAGTCCTAGTAATAAAGCTTAAAAGAGATTTTGTTAAAAAAAATCTCATTATAATTTAGAAATAATTTATTTAAAATTTTAAATAATTATTTATTTATTTATTTATTTACTTAATATATTAAAAAGATTATATATATCAATATTACATTTATAGATGAATCTATATATAAAATGATTTCATGTTAAAATAACATTGTTTTAAAATGATTTCACATTTATATTGTTTTTCATAAATATTAAGATTTGATGTGTGTACTATTATGACACTTAGGTGGAATATAGATTTCATCTATAAGAGGCAATAAGAAAATAGAAATAGAAATTTCAAAATTTCAAAATTTTCAAAAATTATTTTTTTATTTCCAAAATATTGAGTTTAATAGTTTTTTTTTCAAAACTTTAATAAACTTAATAAAAAAGTATAAAAAATTTTAGAACAAAGTGAAAAAAAAATCAGAAGTAATTGAAAATCAAACCATTTTGAATATAAAATGATTACAATATAATATTCCATAAACAAATATAAAAATATAATAATTATAATTACATTTTTTAATTTATTATTCTTATATGTAATAGTTATAATTACATTTTTATTTATTTATTATTCTTATTATGATAATTAATTGAGAACTTTACAAAAACATAAAGTTCAAAAAAAAAAGAGAGGTTAAGGGAAACTTGAAAGGGGAAGAAGTTTAAGTAAAAGATAGTTGTAGAAAGAAAAGGAAGATGATAAAAGTCAAGTAAAATGATATGGGACATGGGGAAGGCTATATGAAGGAATAGAAAAGAGACAAAAACTTTGGGAGAAAAAGGATGAAATACTAATGAAAGGGAAAGCGATGGAATAATAGAGGAGGAGACATGAGAGAGAATAGCAAGGAGACAAAAACTTAAGTGGGGGAAAAATGATGAAAAACCAAAGAAAGATAGGGAAAGTGAGGGAATGATAAAGGAGGAGATATGAGAGATAATAACAAGGAGAAAAAACTTGAAGGGGGAGAAAAAGGATGAAAGACCAAGGAAAGAGAGAGTGAGGGAATTATACATGAGGAGACATGGGAGAGAAAGGGAAGGGGAGGAATTTTTAGAGGAGGAGGAAAGATTTAGGAAAGAAGAATGGAAGAATAATCAAGGAAAATTTTGGCAACAATTAAATGCATCGAAATAAAGGAGAAGGTAGAAGATACGGAGAGATGAAAGAAAGATCTAAACGAGGGATTGGGAACATAAGGAGAAAGTAGAACTCAATTTGGAGGGACAAAAAAGGGAATAGTAATAAGAGAAAGAAGAAAGGGGAAAGAGAAGAGGGAAGGAAGAAAAAGGAAGAAGTCGAAAAAGACATGGGAGGAGACACAAATGAAAGGAATACGAGAAAGGGGAGAAGGAAGAAGGAAGAAGTAAGAGAAACACAACTAAATATAGTCAGGGCAGGGGCACAAGGAAGAACAAGCTAACCAAATTAGAGAGGCAAGAAATAAAAAGGTTGAATTATGAGGAGAGTAGTGAGACTAAGGAGAGTTGGATCTTACTTATTGTAAGACCAAACTTCATATCCTTCTTGTAAAATTGTTGATATCTTCCTTATGTATCCCACCAACAATATCATCTCATTATAGGTGAAAAAAATCATCATAAAAAATAGCGCACAAAATTACAAAATTAAGATTGAAAATATATGCACATTTTATCCACTCACGTTCCATCCTCATAGATGAATAGTTATAATTATACACCTAATATGAACATGAGAATACCGAGTGCATGTGAATATAAAGTAATAATTCAGACCTACTTGTGAATGGCCTTTGAGTCATGACATAGCATCATCCTCGTCTCTAGATGTTATATTGCACTTCTGCAGCATTGAAACTTTAAGTTGGGAAGCCACTCTAATTAAACCATTTTCAAGGGATTATGAATTCTTTACTTTCAACAAAAAAATTGATATAAGTAAGAGTACCAGGCAACATCAAATGCAGCTAGTTGGGTTGCAAATGGTTTTTGTTGACTTAAAGTCTGAGGTTCTTCAGAAACCCAATCATCAGTTGTTGCATTTGAAGAAGAATGTCTTTACAGAGAGAAAGAAGAAGGTACATCTAATATAATAGCGATTAAGGATTAAAACTTTGGAATAATCCTATCTCTTGCATTTGCATGTGCGGTTTCACAGTCTCCTCTGCCACTCAAGACATCCTCAGGATGACCCAAAATCATATAGGCACATAAAAAAGACATGTACTAGATACCTTAACAAATCTTTTCCTTCAACATTTTTACCTCTAATTGTCCCTTTAATAGACACATGAGAAACAACCATCTTTGCAACTCTATTTCTAGTTGAAGACATTTTCTTCTATCTTGGAGATAACCATTCCACTACTATCTCTAACTGAGAGTCCCACTAAGCCATTTGAATTACTATTTTTAGAGATTCAAGAGACAAAATCCATGCATAGAAATGATGAGTACAATTAAAATGGATATCATACTTTGCATCCTTGTAATTAAAATATAACATTTTGACATAAAATTTTGTTATTTACTCTAATTTTTGGTGCACTGTCAAGATCAAATATTTATATTATGAAAAGTTAGGTTTGCATGAATGAAATTTTTGATTTATACATTTGACAATGACATTTTGAATTTGAAAAACAAATTTCTTCATGTGGATTTGATGAAAATATTGTATATTGTCTCTTTGCATAAAATTCTTTGTCACATTGTAAATTCCACATGCTAAACAAAAAAGAAAAAGAAGTGCACATATTGGTAAGCAGCAACAAATCCAGATATTTGAACAAGTTAAAAAATTTGGGATGTGTTGGCACCATTAAAATTCTCCAATGATCCTTATGATTGACTTTCAGAGGGATTTTATAAGGTTAGATCACCAATTCACCAATTCTTTGTAGGATTAGGAAACAATAAACTAAGATAGCAAAACTCAAGCCTCAAATGAAACTCCTTTAGAATGGATTTTATAAGGCTAGATGACCAATTCTATGTAATATTGGGGAAAAATAAATTAAGCTGGAAAAAATCAGGGCTCAAATGTAACTCCATGCTTGTTGAGACGTCCACACTAGCATCTTCAACATTGAAAAAGGAACTGGATACTTGTCCTGATGAATATAATGATTGGTGGACTCATAACATAACAATAGATCATAACACATGAGTGTCTTAAATATAAGACTTAGGATGCAGGGGGTTGTGGGCATAAATGGATGGCAATGAGGTAGATATTTGCTTCTTCTTTCTTGTTGGCTTGTATTTTATGTTATTCAACATGAAATTGGAAAACCAATTTTCTTAATGAATAGGTTGTGCACATATTCAAAAGAATAAATTGGGCGAGCATTTGTTCCAAATAAAACCTAGAAGTACCATTTCCAGACTGATTACATCCATCATTATATGTCAATCTATGTGTTGGATGTCAACAATCGTATCCCTTTATATCAGTAATAAGAATGAGAATGTTTCAAAAAAAGAGAAAAGAAAACCTTGGTCCTATATGAGAACAAGTGCCATCAAACTATGAGAAACATATTATTGACTTGGATATAAATATATTGTTGCTCACAATGAGGAATGTATCAATCCCATAATACTTAGAATTAAGTTTTCATAGGATCTGTCAAAATATTTTTATTGGAAATGATTGGCATAAATGGTCAAGACAGTTCTTACAGCTAACTTGATATTGTTAATACAATTTGTTTTCTCTAAAATAGTATATAATTTTATCCATAATAAATCACTCACAACATTGTAACAAAATGGAAAAAATATAATACAAATGAGACAGAACCCATGAACATAATTGTACCACGACAATTCATTCAAATGCTAGCATGGATTGTTGAAGAATTTCATATGATAGTCTATGGAGACTGTTGTATCTAGTTAGAGAAAAACAACATCACCTATAAGAGAAATGCAATGCCTCTCTTTCATATAAAATAAATTGTTGGCACAGGACATGCCATGCAACTACCCCTCATGTGCAGGAGTGAGCAATATTAATTACTGTACATATTTATATAAAATACTTTTCTTGTCAAAATAAAATACATTTCTATTCAAAACAAAATATTCTAATATGCTACAGGTATGATGATCTCAAGACAGGGGCTTTTGTTGGCGAAAAAGGTAGAGACAATTAAAAATAATCCTCTACTCACCAGTAAAAAATAATTAAAAATAATAATTGATCATAATAATAGTCTATATCAAACCCTCTTTCCCAATCCCAACCCATAAGAAACGCTTAACTGAAACCTAATCAACCTAATCAATAAATACATCAGGAGCTTCACGGTGATCAAATATGATTGTAGAAAATTTATAACACAGATTTGATACCATGTTAAAATTTTAATACAAATATGTATTGCATGGATTCTCCTGATCCAACAATTATATGCCACTATTAAATACAGAATCACTTCTACAAAAATTCTTCCGGAAATTTAAAACATGATCGCCAATTGTAATATCAAAAAGAAAGATCAATCACACATCACAAATATGTTTTTTACCGGGAAAGAATAAAGCTAAAATCCCCACTATCATATATTGTGTATATATGATGGATCATCAAACAATCTCATGCAAAACTCTAATCTAAGAGCTCTTAGTACAATATAAAATCGTCTCACACTGTCATACAAAAAACAAAAAATTCAAGTGCCAATTTACTGCCTGCAGACAAGCTGCCTCCACTGCGCAATCCCTAATGGTCAATAACCTCTGAATGAATCAATCATAGCCTGCCTTGACTGCACAATACTCATAGGCACATCCAATGTGTGTGTGGTTGCATCAGTGCACCCACTAATGTCACAGCTGATACTCAAGCTGTCCCCTTCACCTACATCTCAACTGGGTCTCCATTGGATCTGACATGCATGTAGTTGAAAATACTAAATATCTAGTTGCATGTCATATCACTCCATGTGAATTAATTTAATATTTAATTCGTTGATCTCTCACTAGTGTATCTTCAGTTACCACTAGCACAGCTGAGTTTAACTCACTTAACTGAGTTAAACTACTTTACAACTCACATAACTGCACATCCAACTCTGTTACAACTTTGAATCACTCAGTTACAACTAAGTCCAGCTGCATGTCCCACCAACCAACCTTTGGACTCAAATTTCCTATAGCTAACTGATTTACCACTTCAGTTAACTATTTCCAAGTGCTCATCGAGAATAGATTATTGTTTATTGTCCAACTATTATTAAGGGATAATAATAGTCGGCATGCATCTATAAATAGACAGGAGATCTATAAATGGAACTCTCATATACATCTATAAATAGACCATCATCTATAAATATAATTTTCTCAACCATATATAAATATACATAATAGTGTAGGTGCTTAATTTTCACTAGGATCAAGGATGTTGTTTCCGGATGCCAATTTCATTGTTTCTTGTTGCAAGCTTCAAAAATGATAACATGTGTGCTTAATAAGCACGAAGTCACCTTTAAACCAAAGCTTTTCTGGTTGAAAATCCACGAGTGGAAAAAATAAAGAAATCTTCCCAAACTTCTAGATGAACATTGAAATATAGTCTATGAAAAAGAAAAAGAGGGATAGCAAGATGTTGTTGTTCACAATTCCTAGTCACGACCACCTTACACAAAATTGAAGACTTTCCTTGAACCAATTAGGTGTTAAAGTTAGACTTCAGGAACAACAAAGCGGTATCATCGTCACCACATCTCACATATTGCAGAGATATGATAGTAAATGCATAGTAAACCCTTCAAATCTTCGATACCATACATAGCACCTTATCAAGACATTTTAATTCAAATCAGGGCACCTTATTAGTTCATCTCTATTAGTATAAAGCTTACAACTCCCATGAAAATTAGGGGATGGAACACACCTCAAATCCCCACATCAATCAAAAACCCGAATGCATCTCATAACCAAAAAACATTCAAAATATTTCTCCAACTAACCTTCTTCATGCATCTATATAACCCTATCTTCTCCACCAATTCATTCCCCTCTTATAAAAAACATGAGCACCATAATACGCACAATCCCCAACAATCTCTGGAACTCATGGCTATACTTGAAATGCAGAGACATCCCTTTCCTCCACAAAAATCCTGAAACCCTGAAGAATTAACCTAACATAACAACAATCCTCATAGGTATTTTTGATATCTCTCAATATGGTAAAATACAAAACCACCATGTCTTCTCCTCTAGGGGAGCCCTCAACTTCCTGAAGCCATGATTTTCAAAATCTGGCGTTCCGGAGGGCTCTGGTAAAATCAATGGGGTTTTGTTAATAGGCCTCAGAAAGCTAGTACACTGAAACATGATACTACCAACGGAGATGAGACTTTGGCTCATTGATACTGTTAAGGGTTCCGGAAACCGAAACTTCCAAACAGGGAAAAATATTCTCAATGAATCTGGTAGGAATCATGCTCAAAATTTCGTTGATATGTTAGTTTTGGCCCAAAACTTGATAACGTTCTTGGTGGCTGGATAGATGGAAAAATTTAATTTGTGGGAGGGATTAACAGTGCTAAAATACGATTGGGTGGAAGGGAAAAATCCAAAGCTTCTCATTGGTTGGGGTGAACAGTGTTTTCCCACCCCTATCTAGTGAAGAGAACCCCTTTCGGCCTAAATATAATTAGTAATTTTATTTCATTTTATTTGATTTTTTTATTTTTATGAAATTTTACCTAGTTTAAATGTCTAAGAGTGCATTACAACATTATATCCATCACATGAAACTAATTCCACTTCACTTTCCACAAAACCAATCTTGAATTTATATCTTGTAACATTAGATTAAATTTTCAAAATGATAAGCATTTATGCTTGACATCTACCTCATACTGGATGTAGAGAACCGCTTGGGACAATTACTTATAAAATAGTTATTTTAAAAAATAAATAATTTGTTAATGGATTTTAAGTTACACACACACACACACACACACACACACACATATATATATATATATATTAAATAAAAGTTAACTACATAATTTTTAAATTTAAATTGTAATATAATTAAGTAGTCTACCAAAGATTTTCCCCATTAGAATAAATCTCGACAATTAAAAATATAAGATTAAATTTTAAAATATTTAAATAACCTTATGATTATATATATATAATTTAAATGGATTAAATTTTAAAATATTTAAACATTTTACAATTATTAAAATAACCATCCTAGATCCATTTTAACCTTAGATCTATCAAACCCCGAGAAGCATAAAATCTCTTCAGATACAAACCTCTTTTAAGGTGAAAATAGATTTGATCCATCTTGGTGCTAGATAGATCTGGGTTAAGATGGATATAGGCTAGTTTTTATATACACACATATATATATTTGATCCCTCTTCGTGTTTGATAGATCCGGGTTAAGATGGATCTAGGATATTTTTTATATAAAAATTTACCATATATAGGGTTGATCCATCTCCCCCTCTCTCTCTCTTCTGCCAATTCTACTCTCTCTCCATCTCTCCCATGTCACCCTTTCTCACTCTCCACCTTTATATATTTATGTTTTTCTTCGTCCCTCCCTCTCTCTCCCCTTCCAACCCCATCTCTCTCTCTCTCTCTCTCTCTCTTATTTATCAATTCCTCTCTTTTTTCTTTCCTCTCTCTCCCTTTCTCTCTCACTTCCCCCTCTCTCTCCTCCTCGTCACTCACTCTCTCTCTCATCCAACTATGTCACTATCTCCCACTATCTCTCTCTCTCTTTCTCTCTCTCTCTCTCTTTTCACTCCCTCTCTCTCTCCCCCTCCAAATCCATATCTCCTCCCTCCCTCTCTCCTTCTCCCTATCAAGTCCTCCCTGCCTTCCTTCCTTTCTCTCCATTTATCTCCCACATCTCAGTGTGTCTCCCCCCATATCTCTCTCTCTCTCTCTATCTTCCAACTCTGTCACTATCTCCATCCCTCTCTCCTTCTATTTATCCCCCTCCATCTCTATGTTCTTACCTTTATCTCCCTCTCTCTACCCTCTCCTCTTTGTATTCTCTCTTCACCTCTCTCCAGGGAAAATTTTAAGAACGCCCCTAAATTTATATGTATAATAAATGGGTGAATCCCTATGATACATAGGAAAAATGGAAGGCGATTTTATTAATAATATAATATGTATATATAATTTTGTTGGCGAATCTCTCATGAGATTATATTATCTTGTAAAATCATGGTGAATCACGAGTACAAATGCTGAATCACTAGTACAAAATGGTGAATTTTTTTCTAGTGGAGTTCAAGGTGTTGGTTCCAATGAAGATATGGTAGTTGAACCAGGAGTTGAAGGAAGAAAACAACTGAGCCCAAGCATGGCACATGGTGACTCGTGAGGGAATTATTTCTCGTGTAGTTTTCAAGACACGTTCTTCTAGTTCTGTTAAGTGTAGTGTTGTTGCTCATGCTACTATTAGGACTAATATTGAGGTTGGAGAGGAGTTTGAAGAAGCATGGAACGTAGCAGTGGTGGAGAATTACAAAGAGAACCCCATGATGGGCTTCATTTTTCCCTTTGGTATTTGGGCCTACAAGATCTTTTGTCAATTAAACCAACAATTAATCATTCAACCAACAATCAACTTGGCTAAGTTGATTAGGTATGAGTCAACTTAGACTAATATTCAAAACTATGCTTTGCACTATCCCATATTTATCACACTAGTGCTACACAAGATTGTACATTTGCACCAAACTCTCATGCATGCACACAAAATTTTCATTAACATCTATAACCCTAACCAAGTGAGAATTGATCAGCAATTTTCACCAAATTTTGTTATAGTGTTGAAAGTTCATAAGAAATTTAGATCCATGATACCTTAAATAAATTTTGAGATAACCTCCAGTAAACAATAAATCTATGCTACAATGTTTTATGCCAAAGGATGGACTTACAAGCAGCTAGCCTCAGTTTATAAACTATTAATGAGAAAATTTGAATTACAGTTCTCATTTCAAGTCCTTGTAAGAGTACGCATAGAATATTGCAGTTTCACTTTTAGTTCTTTGTCTCCATTTACATTCTATAAATACACGAAGTGAAATCCTTCATTTAAATTTCAATCATATGATGTTCCATTACTAATCAATAAACATGTATATGGAGAATAGTGCATCATGGAGATAGGGTTTTTCCTCCCTAAATAAGGTTGACAAGCATCTCTAGTTTGGCAATGATATCACAAATAATCCATATCCTTGCTATAGATATTCGTCTTGGTCGAGAATGTAAACAAAAATCCATAGCCATTTTCATAATCAGAGAACCCAAAAAGTAACTATCTCTTTGCTCAGGTAGGTGAGGTCCTGATGCTGGAGCTCTGCTAAATTATTGTAAAACACTGAACTTTGAAGTAAAATATTTACTTTAGTTTTATCAACAACAAAACATGTTAAGCTAAGCATCCTTTTTCATTTGGAAATATAATTCATCTGTAAACAGTAAATATCTACTACAATGTGCCACGCCAAAATAAAGACTTACAAGAAGCTACCCTCTATTTCTAAACCATTAATGAGAAAATTTGAATTACAGTTCTCATTTCAAGTCCTTGTAAGAGTACACAAAAGATTGCAATTTTCCTTTTATTTCTTTGTCACGCTTAAATTATATACATATAAGAAGTGAGAGCCTTCATTTAACTTTCAATCATGATGTTCCATTACTAATCAATAAACATCAATATAGAGAATTACATTGCCTTTGATTTTCCAACATGGTATTAGAGCTAAGGTTGACAGAAGAATGCTTGAAGATCACTGATGTTGGCATAAGTTGAAGATACCTCTAATGGAAAAAAGATAAAATGATGTACTATAGCATATTCTAGAAAGCATTCAAAAATAGTAATGTGATTGAATTCAAATATAGCAGATTTTTGACAAGAATTAAATTCTATTCTTCAAAGGTCTACATCTGTTCTGCAGTTTGAAGGATCAAATTACAAACATTCCAAAGAGCTATGTTTTGAAGGGATTAAGAATAATCGAAAGATATGTAAGTTGTGAAATCCCAGTTTTGAGGTGATAATTGTGGTGCTACAATTTAAGGCCATAGTTAGCTTGCTTATCCAATAAGACCATTTACGTATGACGATTGTTCTAAGGTGCAAAATCTAGAAAGAAATAATTGATGGTGACACAATACATCTATACAATGATCCAGAGTTGGAGGCCTTTTGCTTGCTGAAAAGGGAAAAACTTTGAGATGTAATGTCTATAAGACAATGCATATGCATGACTACTAAAATTACTTTCTCTGAGCTAGGCCATAACAACGATCTGTGGGTTAAGCTTGAAAAGAAAAACTACTAAGAATAGTATAATATTATACATCCAACAAGAGTAGATCTCTCCTCAAGAGAACCACACATACCTCAGATGAGCAGAATTAAACAGGAACAAAAGTAAGAATGAGGTTTTTGTCTCTATATTTTTTTATATTGGTTTGGCACAGGTTAGAGGAAAAGCATCTAAGTTGACAGCCTAATTGTTGGACCAAGAAGTCGAGTTTGTATCTCTAATATGAAATGATGAAAAGTATCATAGGGCCAAAATGTTAGGTCATCCTTATCTCTGTTACTTGAATAAATTTAGGTCCGAAAATCTAGAGATAATATAGTGTAGGACCAAGTTGCAACAGGGTTGTTGTAGGGTTCTTGTGCTTGGTTGGAATGCAGGTTAGCAGGCTGCATAAATACCTTGGTAGAGAAAGGCTTTCAAAGAGGGCCAAAGGTAGATAGAGACTGTTAAGAAGGTTGCAAGGGTGGTTGGTTCGTAGAGGAATTCTACTAGGTTGGAATGTTGCTCCTAAAAGAGCTAGAGCAGGAGTTTGAAGATAATCCAAAGTGTCAAACATCATAAGTAATTTTGTGTTGCATCCTTTGAGGAATATCTTTGCAAATATTTGTGTGAAACTGAACTTCTGTAGGTATCCTTTTGAGGACTAAAAGGGTGAAAAAATAGGCTAGAAGGTTTCTTATAACCCAACTTATGGAAAGAATTCATAGAAGAAGGGCAACCACAGTCTCTTGAGTAGTGGAGGCCAAGTTGGAAGGACTGTAACAGTGGTTACAACATGCCCTAATCAGAGGTCTAGTTTTTGAAGAAAGAACACAAAACCAACAATAAGAAGGATAAGGGGAAGTTGAGAAACAAGGTATGTTTCTCTAATAGATTGGTTTGTTTGTTAATGAATGGTTGTTAAAGAGCACTTGTGGACTGTTGAAAGGCCCAAGTACAATGATTTTTAAAGAATTAATTCACTATTAGAAGGCAACTATTATGAAGCCCTAAGGACAATGATCTCTATAATTCAAACTTTGTTATATGGGAAGATGTTTGAATTCACTAAGCACATTGAATGTGTAAGTAATTTAGTATTGTATGAGCTATTGATGATGCCTTAACTTGTGTGACAAAGTAGTAGTCTTGACTGTTGTCAACTATGTAAGGACATTTCTAGAAGACCTATGAAAAATATAGCTTGTAACAACAAAATTATTGTTGAAGGACAAAATTGCAAGTCCTTGCTCTAAAATATCAGAGATATAGGGCAGATCCTTTAGAATAGTTAGATTATTGGAATATATGAAGGTAGACCTAAAAACTCTAGTTATGTGATTTGGAGCAACATATCAATGATTTGGGGCAACTAGTTGTAGACACTATGAGTTGAAATTCTTGAAGGAGCAGGATATCAGCTAGAGGTAAGGATTATTTATGAAAATGAAGCTATCTTGACTTATGAAGATTGATTGGAAAGGTCAGCCAAGTTGTGGATTGGCTAGCCTTGTGATAATCAGTGTGTTGAAAGAATTGTGTGATGGACTATCTTCATTGCAGGGATTAGTGGAGATCACATTTAAAGAGAAATTTCAATTTTTTTCTTGGTGTGGTGTGTCAAGAAAGGGCTCAACATGGAGTACAGTGCACTGAAATACCATGGGACATTGATGAACACTTGAGAAATAGAGAGAATACTAATTAAGAGGTGATTTGTATATTTGATAAACTGAGTATAATATCCTTGCCCTTATAGGTCCCAACAAAATCCCACGCTTGCAAACTAAATATAGCAAAAAGACTTAATTACATATGGAATACTTGAAAATTACCAAGATTGGAGAAATTATTCAACATTGTACTTTAAATTGGATCATTTTGAATTATAGCAGAGGCAACAGCAGTGGGAAGTCACAACCCAAAGTTAGTATGTTTGAGGATCTGTAGTCTAAAATTGATGAGATTGGAATTCAAGTCCTAGAAATATAAAATATTCCATTACTATACTTCATTGATAGAGTGATTTCATTTTCTTCAAATTTTTGGGATAAGATAGAAAGAAAGGGTTTCCTTCATAATTTTCTTGTGAAAATCCTAATTCCCTCATTGTATTATGTGACAGTGGTGGCTACCTTAACAAAAGGGGTTATATGTCAACTTCTTGTCACCATATTGCTAAGAATTTGTTTAGCTCCATAGTAGCTGCTGCCTTGTTAAACCTTGCTGGGTAAGGTGCACTAATCTATGCTATACCATCTTCAAATGTGATGAAGCATGCTTGGGTTTCCCATGAGATTTCCCTTTGAAAAAATAAGATAAAAAGAAAGAGTTCTCTCCATAAGTTTCTTGTGAAAAGCCTAATTCCCTCATTGTATTATGTGACAGTGGAGGCTACCTTAACACAGGGGGTTATATCTCAACTAGTTGTCACCATCTTACTGAGAATTTGTTTAGTTCCATACTAGCAGTTGCCTTGTTAAACCCCGCTGGGTAAGGTGCACTAATCTATGACAATGGGCTTATTTGGGAATTTGGATACCATATTCAAATGTGATGAAGCATCCTTGGGTTTCCCATGAAATTTCCCTTTGAAACAAAAACAATGACCATTACGTTGACCATGAAAAAGAAAACCCTTGAGGGCAGATTGTGACCATACAAAGAAATGACTGTATAGGCTCCTCCATCTCTAAACCATGTAATTCTGGGTGAAAAAGACAATTAGGATGAACTTAAAAGGTCACAAAGGTCCACTAAGATTTAAAAAATTATGATTCGAGAAACAAAACTGGAAATGCGCTGATACAAGGAAAACTTGAGAGAAGTGTTTTTCACTTATTGGAACAACACACAAATACATGTTAACTCCTCACACCTTTCAGCATTGGATAGGCTCTCTTAATCAATAAGGAAAAATAAAATAACAATTGGAGGACATAGGCACTAGAAATAGTAGCTTATAGTCATTTCACCGGTAAGATGGACATAGTGTTAAACCATTGACCAAGTTTCCATTCTAGCTGTGGTCTGCTCTAACACAGAAATGGTAGGAACCTCAGAAAGACAAAGGCCCAGTGGAAGCCTCATGTGATTTTGATGAAGTAGATATCCTTCATGCATCTGAGCCAAAGGAAGACCATTCCTTGCAGTGTAGCCCATCTGGACATGTTTTTTGAAGCCTTTCGAAAGGGAGAAAGGAAAAGGAAAGAAGATTTACATGTACTCATTATACAAAAGGTTTTTTAGGAATAATATTGCATTTTCACAATACGAGTAACTAATAATTGAATTTACATACTCAAATATTTTGTGGGAAACTATTTTATTGTTATGAAACTCATGAGAATTTGCACAGTTAAGAATAAAGTCTACAAAAATATTCCCAAAATTCGCTGAATTTTCCATAAGTTTGCATTCCTTCCAATCTAGGCTAGGATGCACTAGTACAAAACCAAAGGTGAGATGCACTAGTCTAATCCAAAAGATAAGATGCATTAAGTAAATTCATACTACATTTTTCTTTGCTGCAATGGATTACCTTGTTTTTTTTGTCGTTCAAATTAAATATGTATAGATCATGTGAAATTGACAAAAATAAAAATTCAATTATGATCAACAAAATAAAGGACATAATATAATAGTTGTATACAAATTTTATGCATTCAATGCCAAAACCTTATATGAGAGTAGAGAAAACCATGAAAGAACAAGAAAACAAAATGAAATCAACAAACAAACAACTACTAGGCATTGAAACAACTAGCGGTTGTCGATAGCATTACGTAAGCTTCTGCTCTAGCTTTTCTGAGCTGATTCTTCATCATCATTGTATTCATAATCCTCTGCACTAGCATCATGATATTGCATGTAGTCAGACACCAAATCATTCATGTTTCTCTCTGCTTCAATGAATTCCATCTCATTCATGCCCTCACCAGTGTACCAATGCAAGAAGGCTTTTCTACTAAACATGGCAGTGAATTTCTCGCTCACTCTGCTAAACATTTGCTCAATGGATTTTGAGTTCCCAATGAACGTGGATGACATAGAGAGGCCTTTATGTGGGATATCACATGCAATGGATTTCAGTGTTCACATTGTTGAGGATTCATTCCACAAAGTATGATGAATTCTTGTTCTGAGCATTCATCATCAATTCATCCACCTCTTTGGTGCTCATATTGCTTCTGAACATGGCAGATGCAGTTAGATACCTGCCGTGACGGGGGAAGGGGATCAAATTCACTGCTAGCTTGCTTAGATCTTAGTTAAGCTGATTAGGGAACCATAAGAAGCAGGTGACTCCACTCATTGTTGCAAATATCAGATGGTTCAAATCACCAACTGCAATAAACAATATCAAATACATAAGATATACTAAAGAAGACAGGCTTTGGAGATTACTTTATTCACCCAGATAAACTAGGTATTAAAATACATAAGAGCTGGAGTATAAGAACCTAACATTTTCATGTGTGGGGTCGCATGAGACAATTAAATCTAACACTTAAAATTACGAAAGAAACTAACACATATCTACAGAACAACATGTATTAATATGTGTTGAAGAGTTCAGGTTGGATTTACGCTGAAAATATAAGGCGCTCTACAACCCCGGTGAAGATAGGGACAACCTCAAGAGTTCAGGCTGGTTTTACCCTGCAAATATAGGGTGCTCTACAACCCTGGCAAAGATAGGGAAAAATTCAAGAGTTCAGGCCGGTTTTACCCTATAAATCTAGGGGGCTCTATAACCCCAGTGAAGATAGGGACAACTTTGATGCGTACATTCTTAACAAATGTAAACAATATTTTAATTCTAACAATAGATTAGGCACACAGAGCATAGGTAGTAACAAAGCACATGTAAATATAGATAAAGAGGTAGGATAGAGCCAACTTTACATTGGTTGTGCCCATTTTAATTATAGTTAGCTTCACAAAAGAGGCACGATGTACTAGACAACAGAGAGAGAAAAAAAAACAATGAACACCATATTTCCATGCGGGTGACACTAACATTTCTAAAGGATTAAGGAGTTATGGCCAGTTTTACCCTGCAAGATAGTTCAGAAAGGTAGCGGAAGGTACCTTAGACTATTTTTGATCTTGTGGATGTCATTAAAATTCTTCAATTCAATTCAATCTAGTCGAAATGTGCACAACGAGATCACTTCACAATCTATAAAGAAAAAAATCTTCAAGAAAAGGAAGAGGGAAAGAAAACATCAATTGAAAAGAAAAAAGAGGACGAGGGACTTAAAGAGACTCAAAAAGAAGAAAAGTGGGAAGCAAAGGTTACACACAAAATCAAGGAATTCAAAGGAAAATCTCTAGAACCAATTTTAGATGAGGACCGTGCTAAACAAAAGTCTGAGAAAAATGGATTTCGTGAAGGATAAGGTTGTCATTGATGTCATTAGAATTGTTGAAGCAAGCCCTAATATTCCCTAGGTACATGAATGAATTATATTATAATGGAGAGGAAACATCATGAAGCAAAGAGTTCACTTTTGAAGTTGATGATGAATACATTCAAGATAGATTCAATCTTAGTGGACTTACTATGATCATGATCTTGAATTGACTTTAGATTTGAAATCCCCCAATGAAACACTTTTCTAAAGGTTAAAGAAACACAAGGATGATTTATTTCTTTTAAATTTGGAGCATTTTAAGCAGTTCTAAAATATAATTCTTTCTATGTATTCCAACAAGATGATATTCTAACTCAAAAACAAAATGTGCTGGGACAATTTGTTCAAGAGATGTTTTATATCAAAGTAGTAATGTTGGAGCAATTTCCACACCTTTTTTTAATGGCATACCCATACATCAAACCTCTGAATACCTAAAGCACATGCCATGGTCAGATTTTGAAAACGATAGCTACAAAGATGGTTACTAAACCATATAAAAAAGGAGCCTCATTATCAACCACATGATTCCTTGAAGTGCTAGATTGTGATAAAAAATTTGCCAAAATTAAAAGACATAATTATATATATATATATATATATATATATATATATATATATATATATATATATATATATATTGTTTCATAGGTCGACTCAAATACTTATGTCGGCCCTCCAAACCCCAAGTGATATGTCTCTTACAAAATAGTCAAACAAGTATAAATACAAAGTTGTACTCCTCATTCTAGGCCATCAACTTAGCTTTGAGATACATAAAAAATGAACAAGAAGAAGTAAGAGGGTTCATAACTCATGGACCAAGGAAGTAAGGAGAATGAATATTATCTAAAGTTTGGAATTTTTTTTTGAATCCCCTATGGTTTCATTGTATTTGTTGTGGTTCATTTGGAGCAGGATTTCATAATGAAATAGCTCATACACTTGAACCTATGGTAAAGGCGAAGATCGAAATTGTTCTTGATGTGTGAACAAACTCTTAGGAGCTGAGATATTTGGAACTATGCATCGATTCTCAGACCTGTGGAAACATCCTCAAGCCCATGCAAAAAAAATTCGGATCTATAGTCTGATCAATTTGGACTTGTGACACTATAAAATTTTAGATCTGTGGCACTGTGAAATTCCGGCCTATGTCACTGTAAGAATTTGGCCCTGTAGCACTGTGAAAATTTGAACTTTTGGCACTTAATGATTCATAGGACTCGCATTGTGAAAATTTGAACCTGTGGCACTTAATGTTTTAGACCTGTGGCATTTGGTTGGAAATTTAGCATCCCTTGAGAGTAGACTATTGATCATCTGTTGAAGTATCATAGTGACCTTTGGGGAGTAAACTTGAAGAACAACATTAGAAACTTCTTGAATGATCTATGTAGCATATCATCTCACCTTGGTTAAAGCACTCTTATAGACTATTTCTTGGGGACTTGTTGAAACAAATTACTGTGGATTTTTTGACGCTATATTTGGAGAAACCCCCAATTCTAAATTTTGGAACAATATTGAAGATCTTAAATACTGATTTGAAGAAAACATATTGAAGTAACCATCACAACCCTTCTAAAGGAGGAATCTCAGTTCATGAAAAAAAATTTGTGAAGACCCTAAACCTTGGAAAGTGCAGACATATCCTTTGTCTTGGAGAAACAACATTAGTGTATTTTGAACATGCCTCCTCTGTATCTCTTGAGCAGATCCTTGTTGGAGCATCCTTGAATATAATGTAAAGATCTTGAAGCCATCATTGAAGATTTTTTTTGTGTTGTGTTGGAGCAGATTTATTAACCCTTGTTGAACCAATTATCTATGAAGAGGAAACATTATTGAAACTTTGATGAAGTAGATTTGAAGAAGATTGTTTGTGAAAACCTGAAGAGTTTGGGAGACACATACAAGCCTTGTTGGAGTTGACCTTGTTGTACTAGCCCCTGAAGTATTTGGCATACCATTTGAGGCATTATCTAAAGAAAATCTTGGATCCATTTTCAAGAATTTACCCTGCAAATCTAGAGGTGCTCTATAACCCTAGAAAGAGGCTAGATTTTAATTACAGTTAGTGTCACAGAAAGAGGCAGGATGTACTGGACCACAGAGAGAGAGAAAAAAATAATCAACACCATATTTCCATGTGGGTGACACTAACATTTCTAAAGGATTAAGGAATTATGGCCAATTTCACCCTACAAATCTTGGGCTCAGATTTCATAGGGATAAAGACAGATTTAGATAGGTTGTGCCCATTTTAGCTATATTAGGCTTCACAGAAATAAGCAGGATGCTCTACAATGACAGAGACAGCAAACCCAATTAAAGCACTAGGAATTTTTCAGTGGATACTTAAATTTGATTTATAGTTCACTGAATCAGATGTTTTGGGTCCTCTTGTTAGAGTGTTCTCATGACCTTCACTTCATGTTGTTCCAGATTTAGGAAATTTTAGTTCTGTTCAATCCTATTTTGGAGTTGCTTCTCTATTTATAATTTACATCCAGTTTTAAGAAAAGAGCATGAGATAGGTTTTAGAGGAGCATATAGCCTACTCCAGTCTAGGTCCAGTTCTATAGAAGGCGAGTACATTCATATATGCATGCATATTGGGCGCTCTAACCAAAACATTAGAGTTACGGTTATTGACAATTGTTAGTGTACAACACTGGCTGCCTCCTTTATAAAGAGAGACAATGTCTCCGTTGTTATTCATTCAATTGAATAGATAGCAGTGAGTAATTATTGTGCACTTCCTACTTCACTGTGAGCAATACAACCACTATACGGAAGGATTCTCTGTGCACTTCCTACTTAACCATGAGCCATCAACCATTATTAGGAAGGTTCAATATCGAGAGAATCAGTTGGGAAACATATTTCTAGGATAAGAAATTTTAATGCAACATAAAAGCATTAAAGAGAATGCACCTTGGGGATAATCTAATGCGTACAAGAACGAATGAAGAAGTTGACCCACCCCAAGGACCTAGCTAAGTATTTAAAGCATCCATTTGTGAAAATAATTATGTAGGTGCCCATTATCTCCTCCTCTTTTATTCTCTTCCTAGGCATTCCTGCTTTTGGTATTCCGTATTTCATAATATTGAAACAGTGTGTGAAACAGTTTCACAATGCTGCAAATTCACCTCACATACCATTTGGGATCATGGTTCCAAAAGGTTATTTTTTCTTGGTCTTTAGCTTCTTTAGAAAGACCAGTATTCAGTATTCCAAGTTGGTCCCTAGATTTTTGAGAGAGATGGGCTTTTAATGAGGTAATAATATGAAGGTTTTTATCTATTGGAGTCTATGAATCTAGAAATCTAAAGGAGGTCCAAAGTTGACCCACTATCTAGAAAAACAACTTTAGATGTAAACCAAATAAGGAAACCAAAATAGTAATACAAATCATAGTAACGAGCATAGAGAAAAGCTCATAAATATGAAGGGAAAATAAAACAAAAGGACCTTGCAACTTGAAGGATAAGGCTCAGAAGGACAACCTTTATGAAAAATTCGAAGACCCCGGAAATATGACATACCCTCCATGATTTGCTAAATCCCCTCATATGAGGAAACCAAATGAAGAATCTTCTGGAAAACCCAAAGAATCCAAAGAAAACATGGCATGCATTCTGAAATAATATTTCCATGCAGGCGACACTAACATTTCTAAAGGGTTAAGGAGTTATGGCCAGTTTTACCTTGAAAATCTTGAGCTCAGATTCGATAGGGATAAAGCTAGATTTAGATAGGTTGTGCCAATTTTAGCTATATTAGGCTTCACGGAAAGAAGCAGGATGCTCTGCAACGGCAGAGATGAAAAACCCAATTAAAGACATTTATTGAGTACGAAAAAACCCATTAAAACTCAGATGTAGATGGTTTTACTCTGGTTTATTTACTGATTACACCCTAATTTAAAGAGGTCATATACATAGCATGTAGAGATGTGAACTAATCAAATACAATGTCGTTTAAGTGCAACAACGTAGAAACTAATCCCATCTTAAGAGAATAGAATTTACCCTATAAACTAACCTTTGATATACGTTACCAGATGCATTTGTGGAACTATTTATATGCAACCTTGAACTTCTCATATCAAGGAATCTGTAGAAAGGCTTGAGAAAATATACTTACAACTAGGATTCATGAGCTTGAGAGTGCTTAATAAGATGTCATAAATGGCCTCATTGTTCAGTACCATACACTCACATGCATTCTCCACCAACTGATGCATAGAGAGAATTGCATTGTAAAGCTCCACCACTGTATCAAACACCTTGGGAGAAGGGAAAATAGAGAAGGTAATCATCATTCTATCAGGGTACTCCTCTTTGATCTTGGAGATCAAAAGGGTTCCCATCCCAAATCTAGTAGCTCCTGCCAAAGAATGACACACTTGAAACCTTGCACAACAAAAACCCACAACAATTTTAACAACTGAAAACTACATTCAAATAATAAGGTCAACGGTTCGAATATGGAACACACATACCTTGAAGACAATCATATTTTTCTTCCTCCTTCTTGACTGCATCCAACACAGAATAGATGAGCTCAACACCCACTGACTAGCAGTATTAGACTCGCCAAGGAAATCATTAGCACACTTTGAAATTGGAAAATTTATACAAAAAATTGAGGTGAAGATGCCAAGGGACTAGATGCTCAGGAAATCACCTCCAACTTCCAAGCCCCAAGCCCCAACAAGTAAAAAGTGGGGGGTGAATTCCTCGAACTTCTAAGCCCCAACCAGTAAAAAATGGGGGTGAATGTCATTCCAATCCCCTGACCCAGTAAATCCCTCGGCGAATACCATTAAAATCTGCTCCAAACCAGAAAATTGGGAGGTAAATCCATGGTTTAAGGTTTATGCGCATTTACTTTTTTGGACTGAAATTTAATAACTAATTATTTTTAAAATAATTATAGGGATAATTTTATAAAACTATACAAAAAGGGTTTTATATAAAAAATTCACCCCTCCAAATCTAAAACCATTTAAATTTCACCCTTGGGCTAAAATTCACCCCTGAAATTTTCCCTGCCTCTCTCCCTCTCTCTCCATTTCTCCATGGTCTCTCCCTCCCTCTCCATTTCTCCATGGTATCTGCCTCTCTCTCTACATTTATATCTAGGTGTCTTTAATCTACACTAGCTCTCTCTCCCCCTCTCCCCCCCCTCTCTCTCTTCATTCCTCTATCTCCCTCGCTCTCCCTCTCCACCCTATCACTCTCTCTCTCTCCACCATCCAACTTTTTTTGTATCTCCCTCCCTCTCTCTCCTTCTCTATTTCCCCTTCTCTCCCTTCTCCATCTCTCTCTCTCTCTCTCTCTCTCTCTCTCTCTCTCTCTCCATATGATGGATAATTTTCATTCTACGTAAACAATGCTATATTTAATGTCTAAAATATTTTACACTTTAATTTTATTTGTGAAATGAGTCAGGGTTTTTCTGCACGTGGTATTTATAATCCATGATATTGTTAAAAAATGGTAAAATGGGGTCAGTATCTATGGTCAAAATTTTTTTTATAATGTAATTGTATTGTAAGTATTACGTTTTTGTGTTCTTATTAATTAAATTTAAATATGGTTATGGAGTTATTATTAGTCCCTAGCATTGAAAAATATAAATTATAATGTTTAACTTTAAAAAATGAATATTTGTTTTTAAATACTATTAAAAAAAAATACAAAATCAAACACTTGATTGGACCATATCTTGAAGGTTGTTATTTAAACAATATAATGGATAAATTACATATTTTATGCCATAATTTATGGATATGGTTGCAATATTTATGCATAATTTTTTATATTTATGTAGTGATTCTTTATCCATAAAAAGAAAAATATTTCAAAATGATATATACCCAAGTAAATAACATAAATATCATCAATTACTTCCCACCATAAAATAAAATACTTGAAAATAACTTATACTCAATTACTTCGCACCATAATTTAAGCAACTCTTTGCATAAAAATGGAAAGGAATAAGAAGTAAAATGTATACTTACATGAGTTCCTTCCCACCATGAGTTACTTCAGTACTTATGTAGGAGTAAAATTGTAAATGTGTAGACTTACTAGTTGTTACTTGACACCAAATTTATTCAAGTTATTCTACTTGAGCCAAGAATTTAATTATCCACTTAGCATTTCATATAAATTTAATTAGTAAGTTTCTTTCATGTTTAAAAAAAAAAAAAATTATGCAATTTCACCTAGTTGAAATGTCTAATTGTGCATTAAAACATGAGATCCATCAAATGTACCCAATTCTACTTCACTTTCAATAAAACCCGTATTGAATTTATATCTTGTTTATACATAATAATTATATCGATTTTTAATTTAGGTAGACATTAACATTATATTAAATTTGTTAAATGTTAAACATTTAGGCTTGACATCTACCCCATACTAGTTTATTTTAAAAATAAATAAATTTAATAATCACTTTAAATTATATATATGTTGAATCAAATTTAACCACATACTTTTAAACTTTGATTTGTAATATAATTAAGTAGTCTAAGAGATGAAACAACCATTTCATAGCATTATTCCTAGTTAATTTTAACCAAAATTTAGTCCTTAATTTTTAAAACTTGAGTGTAAGTTGTTTAATTTTTAGAATTTGTGTTCAGAGAGGGTTTTTCAAGGTGCTAAATCCATTTGTGCATTCAAAAACGTATTTTAAACAAGAAAAATTCACAATCTGAGTAATGTATGGCTAGATTATGTGAAAAAGACCATTTAGTTTATAGGTTGCAATGCACAATTGATTAGAATCCTTTAACATTTTTTTGTATGCTAAAAAATAAATGAGAGAAGTATGCCTAGATCACTATGGTTTTGATAAGTTGAAAAGTCAAGAAGGTTGGAGTTAGATAAATATTTTCAAATTAAATCAATAAAAAGATAAAATAATAATTCAACACCACATAATCACATCTCATGGTATTTTGAAAATTGATCAACCCCTAATTTCACTTTCATCTTATTTATCTCTACTTTAAAATAACCTTTTTTTATCTTATAACAGCTAAAACAATTTAATAAAAAATAAATAAAAAATTGAAAACCATATATCAAATCTATAGAAATATCGAGCGTTGAACTATAACATGGATTCATTTCACTTATTGTACCTGCCGCTGGCAGGTCACTATGCATTAGGTTTTTCCTGATAGTGACATTAATTTATTTTGATTAGACATATATTTTGAGTTTTTGTGTAGTTTAGCTATAGTTAAATTTTAATAAATTTTTTATTTATTTTATTTATTTATTTTTCTCACTTTTCATTGGTTAATATTTTCACTATGTTATTGAAAAATACATTGCAATTTGTGCCTACAACTGTACCTGTCAGGCTCGGCACAGACTAAAACCTGTAAAGTGTCAATTATGAAGTCAAATCGTACCACTTGGGGTTCTGTCTCACATTAAAGGCGCGTTGTTTTTATGGAGCTCTTCGCATCTGTGGGCTTTAATATCTTAATCTGAGATTGAGGTATTAAGGTTCTATGCGTTACCTAGAACTACGCTTCTATGATTCAAGTCATAGCCTAAACTCTTAGCACAGCCCACATATGATTGGGGCACGTTACATAATTTCATGGTTCAATGCTTTGATGTGCTGACACATACACTTTGCATAGGGAAAAGGAATTGCAAAATAATTGATTAATATCTAAGGAATCATAGAAATATAACATAATTTAGAGATAATAAATTCTCTTTCGAATTACTATTTGAGGCTTCATTTCTAGATTTCACTATTGATTTTAGTATTATTTTACAAATTTAACTTTGCATTGTTCCTAAAATTCTATCGAAATGATAATTTAGCATGTTTATTATGAAATGAAACTAAACTAAAGTTTGTGAGGCCTGTTACAAATGCGCATTGTATATATTTAAAAAAATACAACAAACCAAAGGTTGTAAAACATTTTGTCGCGCGATAAAAACATTAAAACATTTCATTTGCTCATACACCGCCGAACCTGAAAAGAGATTAAATCCACTTCATAAACTGCATCGGGTCCGAAACATAATATTAAAAAGCGGCCAATACAAAAAGTTTTGATGCGGATTGAAAGGCAGACCCGCGATCAACTATTAACTGCACCATATAACATAGATCGGGTCCATACTTATAGCATAACAAATGTTTCAAATAAAAAGTTCTGACGCCGATTGTTAATTGGACTCGAGTTCAACTTTTAGGTGTGGCCTTTAATATGCATCAGGTCTGGTTCCTTTCACTGTTCATTCGGGCTACAAACAAAACGCTCCCGATACGTTTCAACTTGCGATACAATATGATAATGCTGCGTGGTCCTGTTTACAGTGTGTATTCGCAATTACTTGGATGTATCGTACACTACTTGCACCTCATCGGGAGACCAACATCTCCAGGCATACTACACTTGTTTTGCGCGATCAGTGATACCCAAAGGGGGCAGCTGCACACTGCATCTCACCAATGCCACCCAAGTTACTTGTCCATACTTTCACTGTGTGGGTAAGTGTGATTAAACAAATGGGAGATTTAAACAAGAATAATAGCAATCGGATATGTATGTTCTGCTATCTGATTATGCTATTATAATAGCAGTGAAATAGGTTTATGGATTTCTATAGTTAATGTATGTTCTGGTATGAATAAAAAGAGGCCACAAAAGGAGATACGCCTACAAATATCTATGTATGTGTTTTGGTATGAATAATAAGAGGCGAGAAGAAGTGAGACGCCTGTAAATTTGTATGTATACTTTCTATATTTGAGTTTGAATGACAGCACGGTTTTAGATCTATCTGTTTAAACATTACCATATATTTGGAAATGTTCATAAATTTCCATATATGTTTCTTTTTGCAATATTTTGGTAAAAGTCAGAATTACCTGATTACCTGAAAAGTTGGAGAAACACATGATTAGGACACATAGTTCTCCAAAATTACTCATCATCAATAATATTTAAACTAATTAATTTATTTTTATATTTAGATTATTACATTGCTAAATTATTATCATATTTTTATATTACTAATTAATAAATTTAAATTTCTATAATATAATTTAGATATATTTTAAATTTTTAAAACTTTTAAATATATCTTATCAAATATTTAAGAGAAAAAAAATCATAAATTATTTAATATTATGAATTTATAAATTATTAATAATAAATTTAATATTAACTGAACCACTTTATATTTATCTTTACTTTTATATTTATCAAGTTTCTACATGGATCAAATCACTTCATTTTTAAATATAGTAATGTTGCAATGTGATCTTAAAAATGTCTATGGGTAGCTATTACATGCCACTTAATGTAATTAGAGATGCTACAATTTTGAGTTTGAGCATGTTTATATATATATATATATATATATATATATTGTGAGCATGGTTGATTGTCATATATACAAATTTACGCATTGTCACGTATTTGAGCATACTTGATTGTCTCTACTATATGGATTTTGGTATTCATAAACATGCTCAAACTCAAATTGCAGCGTCTCTATAATTACATTAATTACATTAAGCAGCATGTAATAGCTACCCAAACACAACGATGGCTCTAATTAGATTGAACCAGTCTATTTTATTACGATTATTATTCATTATTAAAAACTTAATATTTAAGTTAAACTTATATTCACTACCAAAAATATGCACACACACACACACACACACATATATATATAATGATAAAAATATAATAAAACCATAATAAATAAGGAGACTTCAATGAAACTTCCAGACACAATACAACAAAATATTTTTTTAATTAAATTGAAAATTAAAAAAATTATAAATATTATTTCTTAAAAATTGAATTAAAAAGTAAAAAAGTTATAAAATAAATTCCACCTTTTATTTTATTTTACTACTAAAAATATTATTAGTACTAAGTTAGAAATAAAAATATTATTAGTACTAATTTACAAAAGCCGATCATTGATAAGCAGTAGGTAGTAGCTACTCTGTCATACTCATATTGATGCCAAAAATAAGCTAAGCATATGTAGCAGATCTAATCTACACATCAAATGCATATGCTCATGAGTCGTCCTAGTAATTATCAGTTGGTTACCATCATCGACACAAAAGTTGTTTTACTATAATTTAGATAGATTTAAACTACTGCTATATAGCGCATAAATTTTTAATTTTTACTTTCATTTAATTATATTTAAACTAAATTAAGCAACAACTTTATTACAAAGCAAATCCTCATAGACATGCTCAAACTCAAATTGCAATAATTATTTCTAATTTAATTTAACTATACTTTATTACAAGGAAAATCTTTATAAACATGCTCAAAGTCAAATTGCAACATTTCTATAATTACATTAAGATCACATTGCAACATTACTATATTTAAATTAAGCGGCTATATTTAAACTAAACTAAGCGACAACTTTATTACAAAGAAAATCCTTATAGACATCCTTAAATTAAAATGGCAACATTTAGCAAATCCTCATAGACATGATTAAACTCAAATTGCAACAATTATTTCTAATTTAATTTAACTATACCTTATTACAAAAAAAATCTTTATAAACATCCTCAAACTCAAATTGCAACATCTCTATGCCGTAGTAGCTATCCATAAACATTTCCAACATCACATTGCAATATTACTATATTTAAACTAAGCGGCAGGTAGTAGCTACCTTGTAGCCTTGTTAACATTCGAAGGAATGGAAAATTTATTAGATGGCAACATATATAATATTCTCTTTCTACATTACACATACTCGTTGTTAATCGGATCGGATCGTGTCATCACATGTCTCACTGAAATATTTTAATTTTATATTAAAATACAATTTACAACTAGCAATTGCACCAAGAGGTGCAAAGGAACGCCGGAAGGCAATAGATATGTAAGGGAAGTAATTTTATGAAAATTAAAAGTTTCTGACGATATGGAATATTGGATTTTAAACTGCGACTTAAATATTTCTGTGAAAATCACATCAGAATAGATTAGTTCGACGCGTTTCGAACCAGCCAGTGTGGTTCATCATCAAGAGAAGATGGAAAACTTGATCAAATAACCTCTTTAAATACAAAGTATAGCTCCTACTAGCCGTTTGTAAAATAACGGCTAGTTTGACTCAAATAATAAAAATCATTTTATTTTATTTTAAAAAGAGTAAACCAAATGATCAAAGTTTATAAATTTAATTTTAAATATTTATATTTATTTTAATAAAAATAATAATTATTAATTTAATATTATTAGAATGTAATTTATTTAATTTTATGTATTTATTTGTTTATTTGTTTATTTTTTTAATCTTTATTTTTTTATTTCTATTTATTTATTTATTTATTTATTTTAATTAATTTTTTTTTCTATCTATTTTATTTTAATTTTTAATTTTTTTGGTTAATCTTTTTTTATGATAGCATTTAATTATTAAAAATAAAATAAATATATAAATTCAAACTTAAATATTATTTAATTATTTTTAACATTTAATTTATTCCATAATAATAAAATAAAATGAATAATTATTATTCTATAAAATCTATAAATAGAAAACATTTATTTTATTCTTTAAAACATATTAAATAAACTTTAAATAAACGTTGTACTATGAAAGTAAACCTCATAGTAAAAAAGCTTTCAACTTAATAATATTACCACATATATATTTAAAATCAAAAAAATATTATTAATTCTTTTAACATATTGTCATAGTATCTCTAAATTAAAATATATAAACTTTAAATAAAAATAAATAAACATTTATAAGAATTCAAATAAATAAACCACCTTAATTTTACACAAAATCACATTTAAAAATAAAATTAATCAAATAAAAAAGTAAAAACAATGTTCATCAATAATGTTAGAAATTAATGGAGATTAGGTATATTTTGTTACGTAGTTATGATTTTGCTCTTTATTTGACATTCAATTCCTATTAATTAGGAATCTATTTCACCTAATGTATCTATTTAATTATTGGTGCTTAATGAAGAAACTCCAAGCGAGTGCATTTGCTTGTGGGAGCTCCTGGTGATCCGCACCTGTGAGCTCCTGTATTGCTTGCCAAACTTCATGTCTTTTGCATTTGTTGACATGGTATCAGAGCTTAGGAAGAGCTGAGAGAGGCTATGTGAGGCAAGCCGTGAAGACGAGTTTGGTGGCTCGTTCTCCGAGCTGCGTTCTCTGTTGACTGCGTGAGGCAGTGTGAAGGCCGTGAAGGTGTTTTGTCAAACTCTGTGAAGGAGTCTTATGTATGAGATCTGTCTGTTCGAATGTAATGCTGAGCATCGATGCAGATAAAACCAATAAAGAAAAGTTGCACAGCGCGGTTATGAATGCTGTGAGTTGAACATTTAACACATCTGTCTTGTGAATCAACTGCGTGGAGCAGTTCTGCATTTTTGTAAGAACGTGCAAAGATGTTTTAATGTTGCAACGACTAAGGCCGCAGCTATTGCACGTCAAACCTGCTTTCGGTTTTGAGGAACGCTTGACCATGATATTTTTTTTCTGGAGTTTGGCAGAAGGAGACTTGCCTCGGTCAGCACGAAATTTAATAGATTTGTCGTAGTTCCGAAGGTGGAATCGTTTGTAAATTAGCATAGCCGACAGATTTTACCCATTTCTCTGGTCTTGGTTCGCTGGGATTTGGAGCTCTGCGATAGATTCCTGTCTCCAATTGTTCGGCACGGTAATTTGGGAAGGATCGAATCGGTGTGAATTTGGCTTGTGGGAGGATGCATTATCCAGGGAGCACCTATAACATCGATTTTTTATAACGTCGATTCTGAAATCTGTCTTTGAATGAAGTTATATATTGCCATCGGTTTTTTTTTTTTTTTTTGCTGTGAAGGTTGATATGAAGTTTTTTTTGCTATGATGGTGGATTGTATATAATACAGTGTTGTAAGATTCGTTGTTGTGTTTTCTAAAACAACATCCCCTTGTAGCTTTATTTAATTTGAACTCTCAACTGAAATTAGAGATCTGCTGTTTTTTTTTCCTCCAAGATGAATTCTCAAATGGCAGATTACTTAAATGAAAGAAGCAAGTTGGATGGTTCCAATTACAAAAATTGGAAATTTAAACTTCAAACTCTACTTGAAGGACAGAATACCTATAGCATTGTCATCGGCGATGAAGGTAAGCCGACTGTTGCAAATGGTGGAACGAATGCAACAATTCAAGAATGGGAGAAAAGGGAGCTAAAGGCAAAGGTTCTACTAAAATTGTCAGTTAAAGATTGCATCATCCCTCATATTCGGGATTGCAAGACAGCGAATGACATCTGGACAACTCTCAAAGACATGTATGAAATCAAGAACACCAGCCGAACCTTGTTCCTCAGGAAGAAGATCCTCTCAATCAAGATGGAGGAGAATGAGTTTGTTTCATCATTCTTATCTCAGATAAAGGAAGTTAAATATAAACTATCTGATATCGGTCAAACCGTGGCAAATGATTATTTGGTGACAATCACCATGAACGGTATGACGGATGACTATCAAATGTTTATAACTAGATTGAATGCAAGGGAAAAACCTCCGTGTTTTGAAGAGCTTACTGCAATTTTGCTACAAGAAGAGGAAAGGAGGTCGTCTCTCAAGCCTCAAGATCCAGATCTTGCATTGATAACAAAGTTCAAGCCAAAAGGGAGAGGGATGGTTGATCAGAGGAGGGGCAACACATCAAAAATGACACCACAAGGTATGACCTCGTATAAAAATTAATCTTCTCTTAAATGCTTTTATTGTGGTAATATAGGCCATATTGCTAAATTTTGTCGCAAGAAGAAGGCAAATCAAGAGAGGTACAAGCAGAGAAGACATGCAGGTCATTTGGCAGATGCAGATGCAGATACAGACCCAGATCAGAATATGGATGTTAGACTGTTTATGGCTGAGGCTGACACTGCTACTCAGGAGGATGAATCAGATATTTGGTTCGTGGATTCTGGAGCCTCCTCGCATATGTCAGGTAAAAATCAATGGTTCAGAAATTTTAAAGAATCCAACTCTGGAGTAAAAGTATATCTTGGAGATAATAGTGGGTACGAGATCAAGGGACATGGAGATGTCCTTGTTACTCTTCCTGATGGTAATATCAGGAATATATCTGATGTGTGGTATGTTCCTGGCATTAAGAAGAACCTAATTTCTGTGTCAAAGATTACAGATCAGGACCTCAAGGTAGAATTTTTTAAATCTCATTGCATTATTAAAGATTTGTTGGATCAGATGAAGCCCATTGCTATAGGTATTCGCATAGGAGGAATCTACAAATTGGATGTGAAAAGTACGCCTCAGCAAGCCTTGATGTCGTCAAATAAGTCTGCTGAAAATTTGTGGCATCAGCGACTTGGGCATATTAATTTCAGTGATCTCCTTCTGTTGCAGAAAAAAGGTATGGTAGATGGTCTTCCTATTTTGAAAAAGTTGCATATTGATTGTGAGGCATGTGCATTTGGTAAACAGCATAGAGATGAATTTCCTGCTCTTAAAGATAGAAAATAGAGGGATATACTTGAACTTGTACATACTGACTTATGTGGCTCGATGCAGACAAGGTCATTAGGGGGGGCCTATTATTTTCTAATCTTTGTTGATGAATGTACAAGATTCACATGGGTGTATTTTCTTAAACAGAAAAGTCATGCTTTTGAATATTTCAAGCAATTCAGAAACATGATTGAGAAGCAAACAGAAAAGTTCATCAGGATTCTTCGATCAGATCAAGGGGGGGAATTCAAGAAAGAGTCTTCATCAAATATTGCAACGAGCATGGGATACAGCAGCAATTCACAACACCTTACACTCCTCAGCAGAATGGAGTTGCTGAGAGGAAAAACAGAACACTGGTGGAGTGTGCTCGCAGTATGTTGAAAGGTAAGAATCTAACCAATGGTTTTTGGGCAGAAGCTATTAATACTGCAGTGTATTTAAAGAATAGGAGTCCTACTAAAAGTCTTGAGTATAAAACTCCTTTTGAAGCATTGTTTGGCTTCAAGCCTACAGTAAGTCATCTTAGAGTATTTGGTTGTAAATATTTTGCACATGTTCCCAAAGAGAACAGGAAGAAGTTAGATTCAAAGGCCATTAAATGCACGTTCATTGGATACTGCAGTGAGTATAAGGCTTATAAATTGTTTGACCCTGCTACTCACAAGGTGTTTGTCAGTAGAGATGTATTATTCCATGAACAGATTGATGATGGAAATCCTATCCAAAACAATGAAGAATGGCATGTACCCTTACTCTCAGAAGAAGATAGTGAAATAGGAGTCAGTTAGCAGCAGGAACAGAAGCAGGAACAACAACAGGAATAGTAGCAGGTACAGCAGTAGAAGGATAATGTGGAGTTCAGTCCACAAAGGGAAGAAACAAGCAGAATAATTGAACCCCCACCACTCAGAAGATCAAGCAAGCCAAGACAGTTACCATCTCGATATAGGGATTGTGCGCTTATGAATGGTATGTTAAACATTGCAGAACCTTCTAATGTTTATGAAGCTAGTAAAAGTCTTGAATGGAAGAAAGCAATGAATGAGGAATATGAATCTATCATTAAGAACAATACTTTGGATCTAGTAAAACTTCCTGATGATAAACAACCCATAGGTTACAAATGGTTAGTTAAGTTGAAATTTAGAGCAGATGGGTCTATTAATAAACATAAAGCAAGGTTGGTGGCAAAGGGATATTCCTAGACAGAAGGTATTGATTTTGAGGAGACATTTGACCCTGTTGCAAAATTAAACACCATCAGAATGATTATTGCTTTAGCCACTAAACGTCATTGGAAAATACATCAGTTAGATGTTAAATCTGCTTTCTTAAATGGTGATTTAAAAGAAGAAGTATACCTAGTACAACGTGAAGGATTTGTTAAGAAGGGAGAAGAACATCGAGTATGTAGATTAAAGAAAGCTTTATATGGTTTAAAGCAGGCACCTAGATCCTGGTATGAAAAAATTGATTCTTTTTTCCTCATGAATGGTTATGAAAGGAGCAAAAATGATCCCAACTTATATACCATGTTTAATAATGAAGGACAGATAGTGGTGATTTCCTTGTATGTAGATGATTTGATAATAACAGGAAGTGCAGACAATCTCATTGAAGAAATCAAGCAGCAATTATCACAGAAATTTGAGATGAAGGACCTTGGAGAAATGCAATACTATTTGGGTCTAGAAGTTTGGAGAGATTCAAGTCAAACTTTCTTGTCCCAGGGTAAGTATGCAAAGAGTCTGTTATCCAGGTTTAAGATGGATGAGTGTAAGCCTTCATGCATACCTTTACAGCAGAATAGCAAACTTCAGATGAATGATGGTTCGAAATATGCATATGCAACATTGTACAGACAATTGGTTGGTAGTCTTATTTATTTGACTACAACAAGACCTGACTTAGCCTATGCAGTGAGTGTTTTGAGTCAGTTTATGACTCAACCCCATGATAGTCATTGGAGTGCAGCGAAAGGAGTATTAAGGTATCTGCAAGGAACATCAGATTTTGGTATTTTGTATTCTGACTCATTTGATGTTAAGTTGACAGGTTATACAGACTCTGATTGGGCGGGAAATCTAGATGACAGAAGATCAATTACAGGATACGCCTTCAACATTGGTTCCGGGGTCATCTCTTGGTGCAGCAAGAAGCAACATACTGTTGCTTTATCCTCGGCAGAAGCAGAATATCAAGCTATGTGTGCAGCGACATGTGAGGCAGTTTGGTTGCGTAGACTTCTCCAAGATGCAGGAGAAGAACAGATAGAAGCTACGACCATCAATTGCGACAATCAGAGTTCCATCAAACTGGCTTACAATCCTGTGTTTCATAAAAACACTAAGCACATCGACACTCAATTTCATTTTGTTAGGGAGAAAGTGCAGTCCAAAGAGATTTTTGTAGAGTATTGTAATTCTTGTGATAACATGGCTGATATATTCACTAAGCCACTAGGAAGACTGAAGTTTGATTTGTTTAGGGATACATTAGGTGTGTTGAAAAATCCCTTTCTCCATTAAGGGGGAGTGTTAGAAATTAATGGAGATTAGGTATATTTTGTTACGTAGTTATGATTTTGCTCTTTATTTGACATTCAGTTCCTATTAATTAGGAATCTGTTTCACCTAATGTATCTATTTAATTATTGGTGCTTAATGAAGAAACTCCAAGCGAGTGCATTTGCTTGTGGGAGCTCCTGGTGATCCGCACCTGTGAGCTCCTGTATTGCTTGCCAAACTTCATGTCTTTTGCATTTGTTGACAATAAACCTCATAGTAAAAAAGCTTTCAACTTAATAATATTATCACATATATATTTAAAATCAAAAAAATATTATTAATTCTTTTAACATATTGTCATAGTATCTCTAAATTAAAATATATAAACTTTAAATAAAAATAAATAAACATTTATAAGAATTCAAATAAATAAACCACCTTAATTTTACACAAAATCACATTTAAAAATAAAATTAATCGAATAAAAAAGTAAAAACAATGTTCATCAATAAAAATGAAAAGACAATCTTTCTCCAACATTGTATAAGGAAGAAATTTTACAAGTAAATGAAAATTAAGAAGTGGAAAAATACGAAATATGATCTGGTCACGGTGATTGAGTTTGGAATTATTAAATTAATACTTAAAATATAAATTATCATAATTAGTATTTACAATTAAAACATAAAAATAAACTATATAAAAAATAAACTTCGACTAATGTTGAAACCTGTCGTGGCCCACCTTTATATTGTGCATATGTTATAATATGTGTTAAAACGTATATAACATATAAGTCCATATAACATTATCGCGCGGTATAACAATGAAACAAAACTTATAAGAAAACATTTAATAAAACATAAAACATTAAACCTCCGCCCCGGACTTCAATGAGAATTAAACTCGAATGCATGAAACCATTTCGCGTTACAAAATTTGGTTGCTCACGTAATGAAATGGACGCACGATGAGTTATGGAATCGTGTTTATAAGCGCTCATCGGGTCCACCAAGAGTTTTGGGGTACGGTGAGAAACTGTGACCCGAAAACTTATAAAATCTGCTTCAAAACTGTTTCGGGTCCGGTTCTCAGCTCTCAGCCCGTTTTTCTAAATAAAACCCGATCCAATTGAAAGCATCCACATGTCTTGTTGACTATTGCTCCCGTGGACTGTTCCGTTGTCTACTGTCGTGGACACGCCCCTCGCTCGAGTACCAGCCCTCTTGTTTATAGCAAACATCATATGTGACATCCCATAATTACCTCATCATGCTATTCTTCGTTTGCATCCATTTCACTGCAAGAATTCACTGCAATGGCAGAATCATCCCTAGATATAACAAGTTACAAGGATGAGATCCATAAAAATCTAATCCCAAAAGAAAGTGGGTTCTTCTTCTTGCAAAATGTATTCTTCTACTCACTGGATTGTGACAACAACAAAATTGAACACTCCCCCCCCCCCACCCCAAGGAGAGCTGGTCTCTCAGTTATGTCCATATTTCCCCTGATTTAGCTTAGTTCAACACAAGAAATCTTCTCGATTTTGTTTTCAATTTAGTTTGTCAATTTCAGAGAAATTGATAAACAAAATTGTTAATCTAGCTTTGATACATGATAAAGATATATATATATATATATATATATATATATATATATATATATACATATATATATATATATATATATATATATATATATATATATATATATATATATATATATATATATATATATATATATATATATATATATATATATATATACCTTTTTACTTTCTTCATTCTCTATTCCCGCACGCATAGTAATATACATATGCATTCATATTTTTCTCATTTAAATGTAAAAACCTCGGGAAATTTTAAATATATCTTCGAACTTTAATCCTCTGCAATATAAACCTAAGACAGTCTTGACTTATTTCCCTTCCAGCTAGGTGCACGAATACCGTTCGATCGTTCAGCCTTCAAATCGAACGCTCCGCAGCTATATTGCGCTAATTTGATCTCCTATATTTAACTCTTCAAACAAACGTGAAGAGGGCATTATCTCTTTGTCGACGTGGCTTCAATTCATTGGATCGCGTTCCTCTTAAGTGGATTAGCTTTTGCGCAAAGGCTGGGAAAAATGGGTGGATTTTGTTTCGAAAACCAGTCTGGTTTTTGAACAGTGTTCGACCAGAGTTATACTGGGGTCAACGCACTTTGCTTCGTTCTTCAACGCTGGGTTCAAACCATGGAATATTGGTCAGGATTCACAATAAAACGGGGCTTGTTTTCTTATAATCGGAGGTTTTTTCCACAACAGACAGAGGCCCACACTTCTATGGCCATCGATACTTCAGGTGCGCTCTTTCAAAGGCTGGTCGAACACATTCAACGCCTATTTTCAAGGCTCGACCCACTCACTTTCGGCCTCCTACAGGATTCTAACCCCGGGATGAGTTTCTATTACCAATAAACGCACAGACTTCTCCTATAAGCGGTTTCCCCCCTTTAAACAAATTTCACTGTTCTCTGGGAAAACAATGTTACAGTAAATGTTCTTTCACAGATTAATAAAACCCACGACTCGACACTTACAACATGGCTCAATACATTCATTCATGACCTCTTATAGGGTTATAATGACGGAACTCATTTTAGTAATTCAAGGAGAATCAATGCTCGACTTAGCCAGAGAGACAGGTAGAAGAGTTGGCTGGAGAGCTGCCTCTACGCTCGTGACTGTTGTGATTTTTAGTAATTTTGGCAGGAAATTGAAATTTCCCTTTATATGTGCAGTGGGCAAAGGATTTTTAGCCACAAAGTAGGCACCATGGACATAAATCAGCTGCATGTGTTAAATGCATTAGACATGGGAAGAACGTAATGGTACCACTTTAAGGAAATCGTTATTGCAGGGATGGGCTTCTTCACAGATGCCTATGACTTGTTCTGAATTTCTACAGTCACTAAGCTCCTTGGAATTATTTATTACTTTGATCCCAATAGCCAGAGCCCCTGTTCTATCCCTCCAAATGTCTTGGCATCAGTGATATCGGTGGCTTTATGCGGAGCAGTTGCAGGACATATTTTCTTTGGTTGGTTGGGCAAAAAAAGGGGGCAAAATAAAGTCTATGGAATAACTCTTATGGTAATGGTCATTACTTCCATAGCATCGGGCCTTTCTTTAGGCAGAACACCCAAATCCGTAATGAGCACGCTCTGCTTTTTCAGATTCTGGCTCGGCTTCGGCATCAGCGGAGATTATCCTTTATTCGCCGCCATTATGGTTGAGTATGCCAACAAGAAAAATAGAGGGTCATTCATCGCAGCAGTGTTTGTCGTTCTATTTACGAATCTAGAGGTAACACTTGTCAAATTTTTATTTGACTGAAGGGCAATAAGAAAATATTTTCATTGGCTGGGGTGAACAATGTCTGCTCACCCAGAGCCAGCAAAGAGAACGCCTCCGGCGTAATTAAAAACATATAGTATAAGATTGTATTTATTGAGAAAAATATTTGTATTCATTTTAATATAGATTAAATTAATTATTATAAAATATTTTTTTAAATTTTTAAATTTTTAATTTTATAAAAAATAAATATTAATTTGATTGTTAATTTATTTATAGTTTTGAGGGTTAAGTTTAATTGTTCTAGTTTCTATTGTTAATGTATTTATGTCACTGAGAAGTTGAGGGTTGAATTTTCTCAACACTCTTTGGTGGTTGAACTTCTTCATGATTTTGTTAATGTATATATGTTAACACTTCTTTTTGTAGTTGAACTTCTTCATGATTGAGTTCATGGGTTTCTAAACATCGTGAACCACATAGGAACAAGTCATTAATAAATTTTCAATAACTTATTATCATTATAATTGTGTTATATTTTAATTTTATATTAAAACTATAATTTAGAACTAAAAAAATAAAATATAAAATTGGATTTATTAAAATAAAGATGTGTATATTTTTTGTTATCTTGAACACAAATCTAATATGAGTATTTTTAGGTGCAAACTTATTTTAGAGTGCCAAAAAACAATGTGTAACTTTTTATTATTTAAATTGTATTTTTGAATGTAATAAATATTGCATAACATGTGTATTGACCCATTTTATTAGTGCACCTTAAATTATTTTATTTGTTATTAATATATTTTTAAATATACATCTATACTAATTCATATTAAAATGATTTTAGGACACCCCAAGTGTTGTAAATATTTTGGATATATTCTTACATTTATTTTACTAGACATAATTGGTAACAATAGACTTAGTGAAAAACTTGGTTAAACTATTATAGTTATGAGTAATTACTTATTTAATTTTGGTTAAAAATTAACAAGTATAAGAATTTATTGAAACAGACCCAAGAAGGTGTTGGTCAACTACCAGAGAGTTAGTTTCTCTCTCCCTAGATAAAAATTCTAAGTGGGAATGGAAGGGGCCAAGGAAGGCAAGAGGAGAGTCGTTGGAGGCACCCGAAGTACAAAGAAAATGATGTATTAAGAGGCAGGACACTGGAACTGTTGAGCTGGGTTGTTAACTAGTGGAGTCCTTATATTAACAAGAAAATATTCTTCGCTAGACTGGGAGGTTCTCTTGCCAGAATAAACCTGGGTGGCATTGTTTATCCATTGTCTGGAGGTTGAAGGCTAACTTATTGTCATTATCATGGTTGTGTCGAGAGGTCAGTTCCTTAGTAAATTCCCGGACTGTTAAATGACAAATAAGTATACCTAGCTTTATGTGGATATATTGATTTAAAAAATTGAATTTATAGAAGAAGAATATTTGTAAATTGTAGTTGAATCCTGGAATAAGGAAATGTTAATAATATATAGTGTTTACGTTTTTGTATCCAATGGTAGTTCTATTAGAATAAAGAACAAGGAAATTGGAATGAACACAAACGTATGAAGTTGGTTATCCGCCAGGGAAACATTTCCAGCGAGGCCTTTAGGGTTAACATTTATCATAGATGTAATTTTTTGTGGTATATTATTAAATCTCATGGTAAAAATTAGTTCTATCAGGACCACATGCAAGGACACTGTGTCTCTGAATTGGGAAGAGAAGGATGTAGAACACCTTCACACCCTGTGAAGGACCAAAAGAACGTAACCCTTGGGTAGTGCCAAGATAAAAAGTAAGCCCAAGTAGGAACAAATATAAGGGGAAAACAACAACCCCTCAAGGGTATAACCGCTTGGTTTCCAGGAAAGATGACTTAGGTCCACACCCAAAATTTCGTTCAGAGTCCTTAACAAGTTGGGGGAAATACTATGCGGCCAAAATGTAATAGATAGGAGTTTATGTAAATAACTGCAGATGAAATTTTTTTATAAATGAAACAATTTACAACAGATAATGCCACATAAAGTATAAATTCATATATATTAACATAAAAAATGTAATTACAAAACAAATAGAAAAATAATTGATGCCATGCAAATATCCCAAGAATAAAGCCCATAATTCGGGGCTATAAAACTACCAAGATAAATTACTGAGACTTCAATGTAATGCAACAAGCCAGAAATGGCTAACTACTACAGTATCAAAGCATAAATTACAATATTTGTTCACGAGGGTGAACCCATAACCCAGTTAGGGTTTATATGAAGGCATATATATATTTGTATCTGAAATAACCCCTAATGGTGCTCGATTTAAATCTACAATTAAATAAATTAAATTTCTGTTGGAATTTAATTACAACTGCCACGCAGAGAAGAAGGACGGTGAACTTAAATTGTGATGGGAGTTTGAAGGATGATAGTAGCAACAAATCCTTAGCTCAAATTTACACTCCACGCAACCTCGTCTCCAGTTATCAACAACACCTACCAGCCTTCAATTCTTCGCTAACCACATTAAATGCACAACGAACAACATTCTGAGGGCATCTAACCTTGGCAGCAAAGGGAAAGGAAATCCACCGGAGGAGGTGACATCACCTTCATCCGGACCAATGAAAAGAGTTCTGAGGGGTAAGGAAATAGACGTTAGAAAAGTAGTATAACCCCAAGGAATAAGAAACTTTTGAATTTGCAATGTTTTGGTTTACTTTTTATTTGCAGCATTATGTTTCAAATTTTTAACTTTGGGTAATTTTTTATTATTATTTACCATGGAACATTTTACTTTAAAAATAAACCTTGGTTATATATATATTTTGATATATATATTATAAATATGAAATATATATAATACATATATATGTAATGTTTTACATATGTCGTGCGCATTAAAAAGAGATAGTGTATTGTTTTTGTGAGAGCCCGAAGGAAAAAACAAAAGGTAGAGAGCACTGTGTTCGTAGCAGTGAATAGAAATAATAGAAATAAAGAGATAGAGAAGGAAAAATTGAAGCGTTGTGTGTGAGTGAAGCAGCCAGAAGATTTTTGTTGTGAATCCAGAACATCATAGTTCTGAAGAATCCTATTTTGTAACAGTTAGTTTTATGTTTAATGAAATAGAATTTACATTTTATCTCTCTGTGTCCGCATTTTTTTTTAATCTCTGTGTTGTGGAAGAGAAATTTTATCTTCCTCTGTGTGCTCGGAATTGTTCAGAAATTCCAACGTGGTATCAGAGCTAGTCGAGGCGCTCAATGAATGAAGCAGACATCACTCTGCACTGCAGAAGCTATAAGAAGGTTATTGAAGTGGATTTCTCCAATAGAGAGAAAGCTTCTGTTTGTTTACACAGTCAAAAGATTTTGTTTGTTTCTTTTGTTTTTTTTTAACACTATCAAAAAAACTGTCGGGTTTGCATAGTTACGATGGCAGCAATAGGCACCAATCTGATGAATCCCCAACTTCCACAGTTTAATGGGAAGAACCATGAATATTGGGCAATCACGATTTGAGCCTTGTTTGCTTCACAAGATATATAGGAGCTAGTTGAGAATGGCTACCCAGAACCAACAGACACAACAGTGTTGGCTGCTTTGACAGTAGCAGAAAGAGACTTGTTAAGACATAATAGGAAGAAGGACTCCAAATCCCTCATCTATCTCTTTCAATTAGTGCACAAGAGTATTTTCCCAAGGATTGCAGCAACAACAAAGTCTAAGGAGGCATGGGATATTCTCAAAACAACCTGTTAAGGCATGGAGAAGGTGAACACAGCAAAGTTGCAAATGCTGAGGAGAGATTTTGAAACTCTCTGTATGAAAGAGTCTAAAACTATAAACTCATTCTTCACTCATGTTATTGGGTTGGTTACCTATATAAGGTCTCATGGAGAGACACTTGAAGAAAGAAGAATAGTGGAGAAAACCTTGAGAATTCTACCCTCAAGATTTGATGCCATAGTAGTGGAAATAGAAGAGACAAAGGATCTCTCACTATTTATGGTGGATGAGCTTAGTGTATCCTTGATGTCTCATGAACAAAAACTGAACGGAGGAACAGATTCCTCATTGTAACAAGCTTTCAAGACTTAAATGTCTTTTGGACAAGGGAGAGGTCAAGGTAGAGAAAACAAACGAGGAAGAGGTAGAAGCCAAAACAGAGGAAGAAACAGCCCTGCAAGCATGAGTGGAAGGGGCAGCAATCAAAACCAGAATGAAGGCTCAAACCAACATCAAGCTCATGGACAAAGTTATGATAAATCTCAAGTCCAATGTCATTATTTCAAGAAATATGGGCACTATGCCAATGAATGTTGGAAAAAGAAAAATGACATGAATAATAGGGAGAACTCTAATTTTAGAAAAGAAGAAAAGAACCAGAAGAATTTCCTGTTAACATGTAATGTATCACAAGATAGAAAAGATGATGTATGGTTCTTAGACTCAGGTTATAGTAACTGCATGACTGGAAACATAGCAATGTTTTCCAATTTAGATGAAAATATTAAATCTGATGTAACAATAGGGACTGATAGTAAGGTATTTGTCATGGGAAAAGGAAAAGTAAGTATCCTGACAAGAAAAGGAGAACAGAAGTTTGTGCCAGATGTATATTATGTACCTGGCTTGAAATGTAATCTTTTGAGCATTGGACAGCTCCTAAACAAGGGATACAATGTATTCTTTAAAGATGATGTGTGCACAATCATGGACATACCTCCAAGAAAGAAAGTCATTTTAGAGGTGTAGATGACAATCAATAGGATGTTTTCTCTCAAGCTCAGAATAAAATTGAAGGAAAGAAGAAATGTAGCATCTGTAACACAAGAGGTCTTTCAAGAGGAAGTGAAAGATGAAAATTGGTTATGGCACGTGAGATTTGTACATCTCAATTTCGGAGGTCTGAACTTGTTACACAGAAAGGGAATGGTAAAAGGATTACCATTGATTGAGAAACCAGACAGCCTTTGTGAAGGCTCCATCTTGGGAAAACAACACAGAGAAAGCTTTTTAGCAGGGAAGAGTATAAGGGAAAAGACACCCTTAGAGATTATCCACTCAGATTTGTGTGGACCAATGCAAACGTCATATTTAGCTTGCAACAAATATGTTTTGACATTCATAGATGATTACACCATAAATTCATGGGTGTAATTATTGAAACAGAAGAGTGAAGTGTTTCAATAGTTCTACCACTTCAAAGCTCATGTTGAGAATGTGATATCCCTGTTTAGGGCAGCCTCCCTGTTGAGGGTTCGGTGGGCCCTGACACCCTGCTTGGGTCTGCGTAATTGGGGGACTGCGCGAGGGTCCCTGTCTCGAGATGCTTGGGTGGACCTTAAGACACCACCCTTAACACCCTGGGATGTTGCCCTCACTAACATTTTGAGCTTTTGGTGTAGTGGTTGGATCAACGTGGTAATATCTCGTTTCGGGGATATCTCTAAAACACGGCAAACTCCAAACAGAGATTGACTGGGAGGGCATTTACTGGATATATCATCTCTAAAGAGAATGAGATCTGGAGGCTACCTAGCCCTTTCTAGACTCTGTTTAAGAGTGAAAGATAAACACACCAAGTGGTATAGAACTAGAATGCTAAAAAACAACAATAGACATATAATTGAAAGAGAATACAACAACTATGACAACTCAACCAGAAAACATAGAGAGGAAATGCTGAGCCATTTAATTAATCTGAGAAATGTAATGAAGTACAAGGAGCGATCTTTCCCAAAGCAAGTAAGAAAAAACTCTTAGAAAAGACAGGAAATGGCTGCTCTATGAACTGCGTCCCAGCTGCTGGAAAACTGTTGTGTAGCTGCTACTGCTGGAATGGACTGAAGATAAGGGGCTGATCTGCTTGCCGGAATGAGCTGAAAAATGGCAAACCTCCTCTCCTCAACAACCCAGACAAGATCCAAAAACCATTCCAAGAATGGCCAACCCCATAAATCACCAGAAATGGCCTCCCTAGTGAATTACACTAGCCTCCAAGGCACTGCGCAGTGGCTGGATAGAAACAGCTGAAATACTGCCACAGACTCCGCCTAAAACCTCCGATGGGCAAAGGCTGACCCTCTGCTCAAAATCCCAGCAAAATCACCTGCAGAAACCCTAATCCGAAGCTCCTCCACAATATACTGCATCCTCTCTCCCAGTGACTACGTAGTCTCTATAAGCTCCAGCTCCGCAACAAACCCAAACAAAGAAATGACTCACAAAATGCTGAAAAACTAACCTTGCTCGAGCAGGCACTCAAAGTCCCCCGGGGCTAAGGGCGAGATCTCCGACTGGAGACATTCAATGTGCTAAATAGTGCTGCAGACAGGCTAAACAACCAGCGTGTTGAAGAAGACAAATGTCTCACTCAAAAATCATCAACTCAAGAATGATCCAAATGAGGAGGCTCCTTCATCTTTTATAACTTTGGTTTCCCTCCAAAACAAAATGTAGCCTCTCTCTCCTCCACATCCTCATCCTTATCTGCGCAGAAGCTTGCAGAAGCTTCTAGAGTGTACATAGGCCCCCTCCTCTACGTGGTGTTAGGCCCCCCTTGACTCCCACTTAAGTCACAACTTTGTGCTACTAGGTGGATGTATTATTTCACTTAAGTGAGTTAGACCCTTCTTCACTCACTTTTTATTTATTTACAAACTATAGATGGAAAACTAAACAAAATAGAATATTCCAATTAGCTATCGCTAATTAGGAATATTAGAGTCTCCCCCGTCAAAATGTTGCTTGTCCTCAAGCAACTGAAGTGATGGATACCACTGATATGAAGGGATCTCTCAATGCTAGGATCCCAAACTGATATCTCATAGTACCAGCCAACCAAAAATCCTCCCAGATCCCATCGCCACCATGGCAAATAATAGCCCAAGTCCCACGGCTTGAACTGCGCACTGCCTCTGGCTGCTCTAAGAGGTGAAGACCATGACCCCTGCTGCACTGTATCTGTGACTGTGTAAGCTATCCCATCAACTGTGTACCAAATTATCACCTCTCTCCAATCCAAGTCCTGACTCAATCCCACGTTGATCCTGCTCTACTAAAATCGGCATCGAGTGCTGAAGAAACGACGACCTGTGCCCCCCTGCCAGTTGGAATCTGTAACATCTACTATGTCCAAGGGCCCCTGCTCTATTGTGCTCCCTACGAAGAATACCGTACCATCAAGAGGGTACCAACTCATGATCTCCCGCCAGTCCATCTTGGAAGAAGAATCTGATGTAGCAACAACAACTGCATATGGAACACACCTGGAGTGTTGCCGCCAACCCGTAATCAACTCCCACTGCTCTGCCCTGTCTGCCAATGAAAGCTGCCTGTAGAAGGAAGCCGCTCTCTCTATAATGGGCCAAAGTGGGCAAGATATGCTGCAAGCTCTATTGATGTACTCCTAGAGAGTGCTACCCACTAAAAATACTGCAGCTCTGCTGACTGCATGTACATCTCTCTATGCCTCATCCCTGTGTCGACCCATAGATGGATGCTCCACCATATCCAACAGCTCCTCACACTCTTGATCAGGAATTTCATACTCTCGCTGTCTACTGGCCCCCGGCATAACAATCCCATCAACCTCCAACACCTCCAGATGATATGGATCTGCAACTGCTGTCACCGTACTTGATGTCAGTGCATCTGACTGCCCCACCTCAATGGCTGACCCCAATGTTAGCTGCATATTCCTCATCAGCTCAATTTGGGCACCCATTTGGCTCTCCCCCAAAGGAATATCATGCCTGATGTGAATAGTGTCCTCCTCTGTCAACTCAGGCTCCATCATCTGCTGCTCTAACTGAATCATTACAAGTGACTCTTCACCTAGAGTATCTCCCACGGAGTCCCGTGACTACTCACCCTGGACACTAGATTGTAGCTCCGGTCTACTGTCACCATCTCTGCATGGCTGCTCTCGCTCCCTAGAAGCATCCTCAACTGATCCTATGGACTCATATGAAAAAGAGTCCTCACCCTGGCATACATAAGGAATGCCCTCTTGTTCTACCTCTGCCACCTCATCTGCATTGAATATGCCATCCACCCTCTCGATAAAGTGTCGATACAATGTCTAGAGCCTAGACACATACTAGGATGCTACCTCTATTGTACCCAGTATCCTCTTCTCATGCATGATCTCGACATGCCCTGAGGGAAAAGTGATGCATGTCTCCTTCATGACCCGCTCCCTAAGCGTAGGCTTAGGGATGAATAATGTGCCACCGCTGCAGAGGATCATCTCATCCCCTAACCTGTGGCTATCAACTAGTGCTCCGACCTAGTGCCACTGCTGAAAAGTCTCTCCCCTAGTGTGTTGAGTGTCATCCAAATATCTTGGGTGAGCCTCGCGTACCCCGCTGCTCATGCCCAAGGTGCCAAAGGACAATGACAAAATCGATTGTGACTGTGAGTGATGTAGAAGAGGGTTAGGTGCGTGAGTCCCCACAGATACTGTCAAGTATTGCTCATCTATCTCCCCATCGATCCTGGGTGAAATACCCCCAAAGGTAAGCCCGGTGTGCCTGTCCGTGAGTCTCCCTGGAGGCAATGCTCTAAGACCCTGCTGTGCAGCACCATACGCCCTCGCATAGCACTGATCATCCCTGTACTCCTCGACAAGCCACTACACACTGAGGCATACCCCTGTATACTGCTGGATACCCCATGATACTGTGGTACCACCCTGTACCATCTCGTGCCCTGGCAGTGTCCAGGCATCGGTCACTCCCCGTGTGCTCTCAATGTGATGTAGGACACTCCTCCTCCACAATGCAGTTCCACACACTATGGTACACCACCATGCAACTCCATGTCCATCGGTAGTCCACTCTCAATGCTAGAGGCTCCCACACATCCCTGGATGTGATGACCTAGAGCTGTGCCTCTACATGTCGGACTTCCCCCAATCGGTATCATTGTCTCCACCATCGCATCACTATACCTGCTGACGAATGGATCATCACTCCAAACCCTCCTTGAGGGGTCCTAGAAGTGAATCTCCCTATGTGTCAGTAGTGTTACCACCACTGCTCGGCTCTACTGCGTCCTCTGTGCCCCACACAAAGGTGAAGAATCCTTGGCCCCATACAAGGCGCCATCTGGTGGCCTGACAATGCCACCTCCTCTGATAAGCTCCTGCCAAGGTATGTTGACCACCCCGTGATCCCGTGTATAAGTGTCATACGAAGACAACCTAGGGAGTCTACCCATAAATTGGTTGGCCACTGGAGCTGACCAAAACTCCCCTAGAAAATGCGCATGCTCTACTGCTAGGCCAACTGTATCCTCCAAGACATAGTCAACCGACCTGCCTGGGAAATGATAGGTGATCCTGCCTGGATCCCAATGCCAATTTGGGGTTCTTGTATGCCCAACACCTAGGAACTCCTGCTAAGCTACACCCGGGTCCACCATTATCACCATAACCCACTCCACCGGGTACCAACTCAAAATCTCTCGCCATCCAACCTCAACATGTGGATGCTGCACCCTGTGCAACCCCAATCATCTCATCCTGCTAACCAATTCAACGTATAAGATCTGACTAGGTGACTCCGTCTCTCTCTCTAGAATGGGAAGAGGTGTCCCAACAACACTGCTAGTCCCGTCCATGCATGCCTGAAGGGGAATGATCTGACACTCCAACGTGCCCTCTGGTTGTACCATCAGGGAATCCAGTCATTCCCCAATGCGGGCCAACTTTGCCGCCGACTCGGCACAAGCCACTGTCATGCCCTCCAGCTCCCTGTCCTGCAACAAAATGGCCTCCCGTACTCACGTGGCCTTCCCCTTCAAAACTAGAAGGTCTACCCGAAGTCGATGATATCGTTGTCTGCGACCATCATCCAATACCTCTATATCTCCTAGTGCCTCATCGAAGGAGGATACATCTCCTAACACCTCACCCATCTGTCATGTGCTGCTACCACCCGAAAACTCGGACACAGCTCTGGTCATTGCCTCAATGGATGGCTCTACTAGGGTAGGCTCTACCTTCTCCACTACGATATCAACCGATATGGTCAAGGAGGTCTCCAATGAGGGTGAGTCATGTGTCACACTAGGTGTATCCTCGAACTCCCTGCAATCCTGTGTGCCCTCATCCTCCAAGTGCGAGGTAACCATTTTGATCGTTTCCCCCTCCAATACTCGGTCAAGCTAGAAAGAGGCATCCAAATTCTCCACCCAAGCTTTTTCTGAATGCTTGGATGACCCGTCAAACGTTGGTAAATGGAATCTTCCCACTATGCACTGCAAGCCCCCGTCATGTGAGTGCTTGTTCCCTCTGTGAAATTTGCGGGGTCTTCTTTCCCATGGGAGCTGAAAAAAATATCTGAATGGAAGGGCATCCCTGAACTCCTGCCCATATGCCTGATACTCAGCGAAATAATCACCCATGTGGCCAGGCTCTGGCTCCTACTGTGCTCCCGCCCCTGTGTCTGCACCCAGAAAAGTGGGCATAGTGGAACGTTTGGGTGTATGTGATGCCATATACTGAGTGGCATCATGCTCTGAGAAATGGCGGGATGTGCCTGATCCCTCGCCAATCTAGAAACCCCTTGGGGTTTCACGCTGTCTAACCTCCATAGCGGTGAATCTCTGCCCCATCACCTCAATCTACCTCGACATATCCTGTACTGATTTGAGGAGCATCTCCCCAAATCTCTTCGCATCATCATCACCTGCCATTGGCTCCTCCTACTCTGTGTCTACAGGCTCCTCCAAGAATACGCTTATGCCTGACTTCGACCTCTGATTTACCCACTGAAAATTTCTCAGAAAATTCTAAGAATTTGGGAAGGTAATCCTTGCCCAAAACCCAGAAAAACCCAGAAAGGGTTTCTTCTAATTCCAACCTTCAAAATCTTACCTTTGTAGTTTGGCCTCTTTAATTTCGTTTTTTCTTTGAGCTACTCACATCAATTTTCTCTCCAATAATCAATAAAACCTCCCTCATATGGCTCTCCCATCAATTTCCCATACAGGATCTAAATCTCTGACAAACTCTAAACCAGGCACTCCTCCAATGGACTGTGATTATTCTAACAAATAGCAAAAATAGTTACAACTAAAAGCGAAACCCACAGATAGTCAAGTTGAATCTCTAGACCACCACTATATCCATTTGAGGTCATCTACTAAATCATTAAACCCTAACTGAGATTAGTAGAGAGGCATTGCAAGATATGTCGTCTCAAGAAAGGCGAGATCCGAAACTCACGGCCCTTTCAGGCAAATGCAGGTGAAAGATAAACACACAGAATTGGTATAGAACTAGAATGCTCAAAAACAACAATAGACATATAATGAAAGAGAATACAACAGCAACCTTCAACTCAGCATGAAGAGAAAACATAGAAATCACGAGCCATTTTATTAATTCTGAGAAATGTAATGAAGTAAAAGGAGTGATCTTTCCCAAAGAAAGTAAGAAAACACTCTCAAGAAGAAAGATGAAATGGGTTACTCTTAATGAAGCTATGTTGTTGCTGAAAATTGCCGTGTGCTGTGCTAGAATGGTGAGAGACTGGAGTGATCACTTGTGAATAGGTTGAAATCAGCAGCCTCTCTCCTCAACAACCCAGGACAGATCAAAGAAAACCATTTACAAAGACCAGAAATGCCCCAGAAATCACTGAAATTGCCTCCCAAGTGAATTCTGTGCAGCCTCAAATACCCAGACACCTGAGCAACTCATCAAAATACTGTCCTGATTTCATGAAGCCTCCGATGGCCAAAGGCTGACCCTATGCTCAAAATCCCAGCTAAATCACCTACAGAAACCCCAATCCAAATCTCCTCCACAATGGACTGCATCCTCTCTCCCAGTGACTTCGTAGTCTTTATAAGCTCTAGCTCCGCAACAAACCCAGACAATAAAATGACTCACAAAATGATGAAAAACCATCCTTGCCCGAGCAGGCACTCAAAGTCCCCCAAGGCTGAGGGCGAGATCTCTGATCGAAGACACTCAATGCACTAATCAGTGCTGCAGATAGGCTAAACAGCTAGCGTGCTCATCAAGACAAATGTCTCACTCAAAAATCATCAACTCAAGAATGAATCAAATGAGGAGGCTCCTCCGTATTTTATAACATTGGTTTCCCTCCAAAACCCAATGTAGCCTCTCTCTCTCCCCCACATACTCATCCTTATACAATCTTGAAGCTTGCGAGAGCTTGGTGTGCCTGGGATGCCTCCTGTCGTCAGTCGAGCCCCTTGACTCCATAGATCCTGGTGTGCTACTGAGTGGATGTCTTGTTTCCACTTAAGTGAGTTGGGCCCTTCCTTCCTCACTTTTTATTTGTTAAACTAGACGTGAAACTAAACAATATAAATATTCCAATTGGCATGGCACAATTACTGAGATAATATAAGAAAGCAGTGGGACCTGCATTAAAGTTCTAAGAGTGACAAGTTGGAATACATCTCCAAAGAGCTCTGACTCTGTGGGGAGAATGGCATACAGTGGTTTCCCTGATTTACACCTTAGCCAAATGAGTATTCTGCAAGAGAAAGGAAGAATAGGACCATCATGGACATGGTCAGAAGTATGTTGAAGGAAAAAAAATTTCCAAATGAGTATTGGGCTGAAACTATCAATTGTGGAGCGTACATCTTGAATACATTCCCAACAAAAGTTGTCATGAACAAAGTTCCAAAAGAAGCATGGAGCGGCATTAAGCAGCATGTCACCCATATGAGAGTTTCTGGATGTGTGGCATATGCACATGTCCCAGATCAACTAAGGAAGAAGTTGGACACTAAGGGGGAGAATTGTATCTTTGTTAGATACAGTGATGAGTCCAAGGCATACAAACTCTATCATACATCCACCAGTAAAGTAATAATAAGCAGAGATGTGCATTTTATTGAAGAAGAAGCTTGGGATGGAAGCTTAGAGAAAACAGTGAATGTGAAGACATGTGTGTCTCATGAAGAACAAGAGGAAGAGACATCAACAAATAATCCCTCCTTGGTGGCTCCTCCTCCACCACCACAAGTACAAGAAACCACATCGCAAGCTGGAAATAGAACAACCTTGAGAAATCAAGGAAGTGCTTCTCCAAACACACCATAGGGAACTGAAACTCCCTCGAGTTCAAGTGGAACTCCAAGTACACCAAGAAGACTGAGATTCAAAAATCTGAGTGATATTTATGAAGAAGGAGAGGTAAATGATAATGATTGTCTGAAATATTTATTTTCTTTGTATTTTCATGTTCATGACCCAATTAATTTTGAAGATGTTGTATAGGAAGAAAAATGGGTTGAAGCAATGAACGAAGGGATTGGTGCAATAGAAAAGAATAATACATGGGAGTTAGTGGACCTCCCTAAAGGTAAAGAAGTAATTGGAGTAAAATGGGTCTATAAGACCAAGAGCAATGCTGAAGGCAAGATTTAAAGGCACAAAGCAAGACTTGTTGTCAAAGGCTACAAGCAGTAGCAAGGAAGAGATTATGAAGAAACTTTTGCACCACTTACAAGGACAGAAACATTGAGAATAGTGTTGTCCATAGCAACACAACACAAATGGAAGGTTTACCAAATGGATGTGAAATCAACATTCCTGAATGGAGTGTTGAAAGAAGAAATATATGTCGAACAACCTCCAGGCTATGAGATTGAAGGCCAAGTTCACAAAGTATGCAAGTTGAAGAAATCTCTTTATGGGTTGAAACAAGCATCGAGAGCATGGTACAACAGGATAAATGCTTACCTAACTGAAAATAGATTTTAGAAATGTGATGGAGAACCCACACTTTACATAAAATAAAATGATGGTAAGATTCTTATTGTTGTTTTATATGTAGATGATCTAATATTTACTAGCAATGAAGTTTCTCTCATTGCTGATTTTAAAATAGTCATGAAGTGTGAATTTGAAATGAATGATTTGGGTTTTTTGAGATATTTTCTTGGAATAGAAGTAGAGAAAAATGGGAATGGGATTTTTATTTCCCAAGAAAAATATGTTGAAGAAGTGTTGAAAAGATTCAACATGCAGAATAGCAAGGCAGCTATAACTCCAACTGTGATGGGGTTAAAATTGAGCAAAGAAGATCACAACAAGAATGTGATCTCACATTATATAAAAACATAGTTGGCAACCTCATGTATTTTACTGTAACTAGGCTAGATATTATGCACGCTATAAATTTAATTTCCAGATTCATGGAAACACCAAAAGAGACTCATTGGTAGTCAACCAAGAGGATTCTAAGGTATGTGAATGGAACGAAGGGTTATGGTATTTTATACTCCCCATATAAAAATTTTAAATTGACTGGTTATACTAACAGTGATTAGGTTGGAAGTGTAGATGATAGGAAGAGCACATCTGGATATGTGTTTCATTTGGGATCAAGAGTTGTTTCATGGGCTTCCAAGAAGCAACCAATAGTTGTTTTATCAATAGAAGAGGCTTAATATGTGGCAACAATAGCAGTAGCATGCCAAGAAGTATGGATGAGAAGAATGCTCAGAGATTTATGTCATGAACAAGACAAAGGAACAACAATTTATTGTGATAATAGCTCAGCGATAGCTTTATCAAATAATTTTGTCTTCCAAAAGAGAAAAAATCATATTGATGAAAAATTTCATTTTATACGAGAACTTGTTAATAATGGTGAGATTGTTTTGCAGCACTGCAGGACAGAGGAACAACTTGCTGATATTTTAACAAAGCCATTAACGAAGAAATTTTTTCACTATCTCAGGAAATGCCTGGGTATGCAAGAAAATCCAGCAGTTGAAATTAAGGGGGAGTGTTGGAATTTAATTCCAACTGCCACGGAGAGCAGAAGGATGGCGAACTTAAATTGTGATGGGAATTTGAAGGACAATTGCAGCAACAAATCCTCAACTCAGATTTTCACTCCACACAACCTCGCCTCCACTTATCAACAACACCTACCAGCCTTCAATTCTCTGCTAACCACATTAAATGCACAACCAACAGCATTTTTGGGGGGCATATAACCTTGTGCAGTAAAGGGAAAGGAAACCCACCAGAGGAGGTGACATCACCTTCCTCCGAATCAATGAAAAGAGTTTCGAGGGGGTAAGGAAACAGGTGTTGGAAAAGTATTATAACCCCACAGAATAAGGAATGGGTAAGTTGCAATGTTTTGGTTTAATTTTTATTTTCCGCATTATGTTTCAAAGTCTTAACTTTGGGTAAATTTTTTTTATTATTTACCGCGGAACATTTTATTTTAAAAAGAGACTTTGGTTATATAAATATGTAATGTTTTACATATGTTGTGTGCATTAAAAATAGACAGTGTATTGTTTTTGTGAGAGCCCGAAGGTAGAAACAAAAGGCAGAGAGTACTATGTGCATAGCAGTGAATGGAAATAGAGAGACAGAGAAGGAAAAAATGAAGCGTTGTGTGTGTGTGAAGTAGCCAGAAGATTTTCGTTGTGAATCCAGAACATCATAGTTCTGAATAATCATATTTTGTAACAGTTGGTTTTATGTTTAATTAATAGAATTTACATTTCATTGAAGAGTTTGCCGGATTATCCACAGTCTTATGAAACATTTGTCGACGTTTCGAATCCCAATGGGGATCCATCTTCAGGACATTGGAATGAAGAATTTTAAGAAGGGTCATAATCCATTAATAGTGAAGAAGGTAGGAAAAGCAAAGGCCGACCAAAAAAGCTACTTATTATTTCAATTTTTATTTTATTTTTTAATTTTTATTTTATTTTAATAATAATATAAAGCTTTAATGCAAAAATTAATATAATAAACTTACTAAATTTATTTTGTTAATAAGTTTACTATTTTCAAAGTTATATTATTAAAAATAATAAACTTATTAAATCTATTTTATTAATAAGTTTATTATTTTCAAAGTTATATTATTAAAAATAATAAAGATATTTTCAAAGTTATATTATTAAAAATAATAAACTTATTAAATCTATTTTATTAATAAGTTTATTATTTTCAAAATCTTGAAAAAATCCTATTACTAATAAATCAAAGGGGTATATAATTTATGAAATGCTTAAGGTTAATTTAATTTACTTAAGGGTAATTAACTTCACTAAAACTAAGGGCAATTAGCTTTATTTTGGCTTATTATTTTTAATTTAATTTAAAATTAAAAATAACAAGATATATATATATATATATATATATATATATATATCAACCTAAAAAAAAATTATTTTTTAAAAATCAAGCTCTAAATTAATTAAGTAAACTAAGAATTTTCTAATGAGTATTAATATTTATTTATTTTTATTTTTAAAAATAAATACCTATTTTAATACCCTAGAAAATTATTGGTCATAATCAAAATAGTTAAAGTTAAATATACTAACAAGAGTTTAAAGTTTATTAATGTTTACTAATTAGTTAGCTTTAATTATTACTGATTAGTTAATCTCTAATCTAATAAATATTAATTTAGAAAACTTAATAAAGAAGGGAAGCAAATAAGTAATTTCTAATTTAATAATTATTTATAAATTAATTAATTCTTATTATATGAAATAAAAATTAATTAATGTTAATAATTATTAAAAAAGTTACTTATTTGTTTAAACCAAAACTTAAAGAAAGGAGAAACACCTGAGACTAATATACCTACAAACTCATACCTGGAAGGAGTGGGTTTTTGGAGGAGAAGATTTTTCGAAGAAGAGGACGCCAGTTGTCACTAATTTCACATCCCCCATCCCTATTGAGGTACATAATCCATTACAGCACCGATTACCTTCTCTCTCTTAGAAATTACAGCACAGCCCCTGAATCGTTGTCTCTGACTTTAAAAACTAATGAGATCTACGCTGGCATGATGGAGTCCTCTGCTACGATGAAACCAGTGATGAATGGAAAAACCAGACTTCTCAATGAAGCAAATGCAGACAGCATTAAATTAAATACTACGGTTTTAGAAAGCCCGGGCCGGATTTCCAAAACAGCCATCAGCATCTGCAGCAATGATACCCCGGTCACCATGAGTTCTGACTTGGTAAAACTCGGTGTTAATACTTGTAACATCGATGCCTCGGTCAAACTCGGTGTTAATCGATGCAATGACTTGATTTGCAATGCAGACAACGCAATTTTAAATACTACTGTATTGGAAAAACCGCACTGGATTTCCAAAACAGCCATTAACAGTTGTAGCAGTGATACCTCGGTCACTCCTTGTAAAATCAATACCTCGGGTTCAAAAATAGTAAAACTCTGCGTTAATCCATCCAATGACACGGTTTCCTCTTCGTTCAATCCTTCCAATGCGGTCAACCCTTGTAACATCAATACCTCGGATTCCAAAACAGTAAAAATCTGCGTTAATCCATCCAATGACATGGTTTCCTCTTCGGTCAATAAAGTTATCAATCATTGCTATAGCATGGGTTCCACCTTGATCATAAACAATGATAGCAATACTGGTTCCACTTCGGTCGATACATGCAAGCCCTTATATTTACGTGGTATGGATGGAGACAAGTTGTCATGTAGTGAGATAAACCACGAACCTTTCCATAATAAGCACAGAAACGAAATGAGGGGAAGCCCACAAATCAAGAATGATAAAAATGAAAAAGTTGTGAATTTATCCTCTTCAGAGCTAGATCAAGTTTCCATCAATATTCTTAGCAAGGGCGTAGGATTTGCAGTTTCTCCCAAGAGAATTCCAAATGAAAGCATCTTGTCCAGTATAGAGGAAGGAATTCAAGGGTTAGCTCTTGATGATAAATAAAAATTAAGACAAGAATGCTCCCTTATTTTGAAGAAGGCCAAAACTCCGAAAAGCAACTTAGATAAAGATGAACTTAGTGCTTTGAGAACCCTACGCAATAATGAAAACATCGTGATACTTAAAGCAGACAAAGGTGGGGCCGCTGTTGTTCTAGATAAGACTCACTATATAAGAAAAATGAAAGAGCATCTTGATTGCAGTAGCTACAAAAAACTTAATTCCAACCCCTTGCCGAAAGTTTTAAGAGAAGTTAAGAAAGCGATTAAGAGTTCAGGACTTGACGACAAGCTAAAAAAGAAGTTGACCCCTACATGTGATGTCGTGCCCGGGATCTATGGATTACCCAAAATCCATAAGGACGGTATCCCCCTAAGACCGATTGTCAACACCATAGTATCTCCCACCTATGACCTAGCAAAAAATGTCGCTAAGATCCTTAAGCCCCTTGTTGAGAACACAGATTCTTTCATAAAAGATTCAAGCTATTTTGTTAAACTCATCAAAGATCAAAGAGTGGAAGAAGGTGACATTTTGGTTAGTTTTGATGTGGTATCCCTATTCACTAAGATTCCTTTAGATGAAGCAATCCAGTTCATCAAAGAGGTTACTGATCCAGCAACAGCCAAGCTTGCAAAAATCTGCCTTCGGTCCACTTTCTTCAGCTTTCAAGGAGAGTTCTATGAGTAGGTATCAGGGGTCGCAATGGGTTCTCCACTATCCCCTATAGTCGCCAACTTATATATGGAACACTTCGAGAAAAAGGCCCTTGCCTCATATCCCTTAAAACCAGACTGGTGGAAAAGATTTGTTGATGATACTAATATAAAGTGGGCTCATGGAAAAGAGAATTTGGACAAGTTCTTTCATCACTTGAACTCCATTTCCCCAGATATCAAATTTACCATGGAAACTGAAGAAAATAGGTGCATTCCTTTCCTGGATGTTCTTCTTATTAGAAATGATGATGGAACCCTTGGGCACCGTGTATTTAGAAAGAAAACCCACACTGATAGTTATCTCCATGCCGATTCCTACCATCATCCAGCTCAGAAGTTCGGTGTCCTTAATACCCTTGTTGTTAGGGCCTTGAGGATATCTGATGCTGAACACCTTAATGAAGAAATCAACCACTTATCATATGTTTTTAAGGGTTTGGGTTATAAAGAAAGAGATATCAGGAAGGCTCTAAAAAGAGCTGAGGGCGCAATATTACCCCAGAAACGGCTTGAACCCCAAGAAAAAGGAGGGAGAGTTTTTCTACCGTACATTAAAGGTGTCACTGATAAAATCGCCAAAGCTCTTAGAAAGAACGACATTTTCGCACAATTTTCAGCAGCAGGAACTATTAGACAAAGAATGCGATCAGTAAAAGATGCTATAAGTCCAGGACAACTTAGAGGAGTGTACAAGATTGATTGTTCATGTGGGAGAAGTTATATCGGTGAAATCGAACGTTCACTCCAGAAGAGACTCAAGGAGCACGGAGCCGATATCAAGCATGAACGACTTTGCACTTTAGCCCTTGCGGAACACTCTTCAAAAACTAAGCACCAAGTGCGTCTTGAAGATGCAAAGATCATCGCAAGAGAAGATCACTATTACAGGAGAAAATTAAGAGAGGCCCTGGAGATCAAAAAACATCCTGAAAACCTCAATAGGGATGGGGGATATGAAATTAGCGACAGCTGGCGTCCTCTTCTTCGACAAATCTGCTCCTCCAAAAAACCACTCCTTCTAGGTATGAGTTTGTAGGTATATTATTCTCAGGTGTGTCTCCTTTCTTTAAATTTTGGTTTAAACAAATAAGTAACATTTTTAATAATTATTAACATTAATTAATTTTTATTTCATATAATAAGAATTAATTAATTTATAAATAGTTATTAAATTAGAAATTACTTATTTGCTTCCCTTCTTTATTAAGTTTTCTAAATTAATATTTATTAGATTAGAGATTAACTAATCAGTAATAATTAAAGTTAACTAATCAGTAAACATTAATAAACTTTAAACACTTGTTAGTATATTTAAATTTAACTATTTTGATTATGACCAATAATTTTCTAGCGTATTAAATAGGTATTTATTTTTAAAAATAATAATAAATAAATATTAATACTCATTAGAAAATTTTTAGTTTACTTAAATTAATTTAGAGCTTGGTTTAAAAGAAATAAAAAATTAGGTATATATATATATATATATATATATATATATATATATATATATATATATATAGATATATATATATATATCTTGTTATTTTTAATTTTAAATTAAATTAAAAATAATAAGCCAAAATAAAGTTAATTGCCCTTAGTTTTAGTGAAGTTAATTACCCTTAAGTAAATTAAATTAACCTTAAGCATTTCATAAAATATATACCCCTTTGATTTATTAGTAATAGGATTTTTTCAAGATTTTGAAAATAATAAACTTATTAATAAAATAGATTTAATAAGTTTATTATTTTTAATAATATAACTTTGAAAATAATAAAACTTATTAATAAAATATATTTAATAAGTTTATTATTTTTAATAATATAACTTTGAAAATAGTAAACTTATTAATAAAATAAATTTAGTAAGTTTATTATATTATTTTTTGCATTAAAGCTTTATATTATTAATAAAATCAAAAAAATTAAAAATAAATTAAAAATAAAAATTGAAATAATAAGTAGCTTTTTTGGTCGGCCTTTGCCTTTCCTACCTTCTTCACTATTAATGGATTATGACCCTTCTTAAAATTCTTCATTCCAATGTCCTGAAGATGGATCCCCGTTGGGATTCGAAACGTCGAAAAATGTTTCATAAGACTATGGATAATCCGACAAACTCTTCAATAAACAATAACCACAAGAACTTGAAAACCAAAATTTACATTTCATCTCTCTGTGTTCGCATTTTTTTTAATATCTATGTTGTGGAAGAGGAATTGTGTTTTCCTCTGTGTGTTTGGAATTGTTCAGAAATTCCAACAATATCGAATTAAATAAATTAGTAATTGAGGGAAAATGCAAACCTGAAAATAGTACGTTCGGTGGGTTGCCATACCTGTAGGGTAAAATCTGAAACAGGAAGAGCTGGAGCTCGGAGACTCATGGCATAATAAAAATCTCAGTATGGGAGCTAACTATTGAGAAAGCAGGGTACAAACAAACAATAGTCGGAATAAACCTTTACCCATCATGAACAAACTAGGAAAGGAGAAGTGGAATACCCTAGTGGAGCCAAGTTCAAATGAATTTGACCCTGTCATTAATGGCCCAATATTCAGGAGGCAACCACAACAGCCAAACAGTAAAAAAATTGAACCAGCAAAGAGACAAAGGTTACCTGTAAAAGTGGAAACTTTTTAGGTGTGGTGCCTGATTATCTTCTTGTTTGAGAGGTCTTTATTTCATCCGAATATATACCCGAAGAATATTTTATACCACTCGACGTGGGGGAGGGGGAGGAGTGGGAGAAATTCCCCCTGCGGGGGCTTGGGGAGGACCGTCCCCCTCGGCTGGGGGGTTCGAGGATGAGTGGGCCCTCGACGGGGGTTAAGGGGTAGCACCCATGAAGCTAAAAATATATGTAAAATTTTCTTGTAAAATATTGTAATTCCATAGTCAATCTTGGTCGTTCATTAGGTGGATTATATGAAGGTAGAAGTTATATTTAATTTAAGGTTTTTTCCCTAGAAGGCCATCCCTCGGTTTATATGAGGGAATTTTATTGCGCTTATGTATTGTGTATTCTAAGCTAGAAAGAGAGGGGATATTTTGTGTGAGAGAATAGAAAATTACAATGAATCTATTGTAGGTTGTATCTCTTCATTTTGTTGGATAATATATAATAAAGGACTAGTTGTTTCTCCATGGACGTAACCCAAATGGGGTTAACCACACATATATTTTCTATCTTGTGTTATATGTTTTTTGTGTTTTTTTCCACATATTTGATGTGTTTAATTGCTATATAATGTATAATTTTCTAACACAACTCACCCAACATTGAAAAGTGGTTTGTTACTCTACCTCGCGAAGACGCAGATAGGTCATTGGATTTGAGGCCAAAGATCAAGGGTGCAAAGGATGTCATCTATCTCAATATTGTGCTCAATCCAGAATTTTCAACACATGGAAAATCTTCTCCAAGTAGGGCATGAACTTACAATATAACCGAAATTACACTAAGTACTCATTTCCATAAAATAGCCATTTGTTTAACAAGACAAAACCTGTGAAAAGGAAGCGATAACCTTATAAGATAATTTTTAATGAGAATTCCAAAGTATTAATAAATTTCGACAGATGGGAGAGACTTGAGTATGCTTGAGTAATTCAGAATCCTAGATATTATGTATCGTTAAATATCCTATGGTATCAAAACCTAGGAGAATAAAAGAAAAAAAAAAGAAACTTACTCATTTTATGAGTTGTTCTAATCTCTCAATTATGAAACCTTAGTCTTAGGAATGAGTACTTTTCTTTTTGTTAATAATATATATATATATATATATATATATATATATTTATTATTTTCTTACATTTTTTGTTACAAATACTTATAGGTGTTACAAATGGTACCAAACCCTAGTTTCAACACAGTGGCCTGTCTGGGTAGCCATGAATAATAAAGTCTGTGATCCTGCACAGAGTAGAGACAAGATGATGAGAGGAGTGGAATTTATAGAACCAACTCTTGGAGCTAGATCTATGCCTCTAGCAAAAGGTAACCGAGAGATGTGGATGCAATTGGGGGAAGAGTCTCGTAATAATAATGTTATGCTATTAGAAATAATTTTGTAGTTACGGATTGAGATGGAAAATCTAAGATACTGTAACGAAAAAATGAGGGTGGAGTACGAAAGAATTTTGAAATGCCTCTGAGATAAGCAGAATCCCTGAAATATTGATACTAGTCCTGATCGTCAAAGTCGAATGGAAGCCCATCGAAAGAGAGAGGATAATTTGGAATTTGAAGGGACTCATAATAATAATGAGGAAGGATCATACAATATATAAGGAAGTAAGAGAACAAAAAGACAGAATGTTGAATTGCAAGGGGAAGTTTATAAAATTAAGCGTCCAAAATTTAATGGGGAATTGGAGGAAAATGCAGAGGCCTCGCTTATCATTATGAAAAAATACTTCTAGATCTATGAGTATGGTGATAATTTGAAGGCTATATTGGAAATTTACCAATTACAAGGTAAAGCCACCTTTTGGTGGGAAGAAATTAAGACATATCAAGGAATTGATGAGCAAGAGGTAACATGGGAGAACTTCCAAAAAAAAATTAAGGACAATATCTAACTGAGCGATTCTATGATGAAAAAGGCCACGGAATTCCACGATTTAAGGTCAGGACAACTAAAAATGGATTAGTTTGTAACTAAATTCACATCCTTACTGTGGTATGTTCCCTTTGTTGGGGAGAAGAAAGCTAAAGTACAAAATTTTATTAGTAGTATATCGACATTTATGAAGGAAAGACTAGAATTTGACAACCCCCAGATAATGGATGAGGCAATTCCTAAAGCTCGAATATGTTACCAACAAATGAGGCCAAAATGGGAAAGTGGAAAGAATTGGCAAAATAAGAAAGGACTGAAGAATTTTAAAAATACCAGAAATTTGAAACCTGTGAGTTCCAAGACTATACACAAAGGGAAACATAATAAATAGTTTGGGAAAAGCCAACAAAAAAGTTAATTTTAGAATGAGTTGAGACAAGTTGAAGTTTCCAGCAAAACTGAGCCAAGTCAAGCATATAAAATGCCCTTGCAATGTTGGGGGTGTGGTGAACCCCACTACTACTACCCACATTGTACCAGAATAGAACCAATCGCCAACATTCAAGAAGCTTCTACCATTGGAGATATAGTGAAAAGTATACCCAGAATTAATTCTCCTTTGGAGGACCACAAGGATGAATATCAAACTATGATGATAGAATTAGAAGGTAAAATAGCTCAATCTATTGTTTCTATTTTGGTTGATCCAGGGGAAAACATGAGCTATGTTAGCCCCAAAATGGTTTAATCTTGTCAGTTACAAGTTGAAAAATTTAAATACGCCTAGTTAGTACCAGATAGCTACGAGAGCTAAGAGGTGGGTAGCTGCTAAAATAGATAAATATCCTATAGAAGTGGCGAGACAACAAATAAGAGTAAATTTTAACATGTTTCTTTTGTGGTCCTATGATGTATTAATTGGAATGGATTGGATGGAAGGGCTTTAGTCCTTGGGAAATTGTAAAGAGAAAACCATAAGCTTCCTCACAGAGGATGGCAATAGGTAAGCACCCGAAGGAATCAAGATGCCTATTAAATTATAACCAATCACTGCAACCAATATAGGTAAATGTATTAGGAATGGTTGTTTGATCTATGTCGTGCAAGTTGTATATTACAATGCCAAGGGTAAAACAACCAACCTGGAAAATTTACCTTTTTTTCAAGACTTTGTTGATATATTTGCTAAATAAATTCTAGGGCTGCCTCGAAAAGGGATATTGACTTTTCGATAGAATTAATTTTGGGAGAAGGCCAACTGTCAAAATACCCTTATCGTATGACCATATCTGAGCTAACAGAACTAAATATGAAGTTCCAAGAGTTTCTTGATAAGGGATATATTCATCCAAGCGTCTGGCCTTGGTGAGCCCTTGTATTGTTTGTAAACAAAATGGATGGCACTCTAGAGTGAATTGTAGATCCTAATAAAAACAAGAATATCATGGAGTGGCATGTTCCCATGAATGTGGCAGAAATTCAATCCTTCATGGGCCTAGTAGGATATTATCATCATTTCATAGAGATATTTTCTAAAATTGTGTAACCTATAATCTGATGCAGGCTAACTGCAAAATATCAGAATTACGCTACGGAATGGAGTTTTTAAGACTTAACGCAAAACCGCTTTACTCGCAACAAAGTTCAATCCTTGGAAATTATCAACATACATATGTGCGTGAATCAACATCGGAGTTTTTATAACATACGCATAACAAAACAATAACCCAAACTAACGCAGAAACCAAACTAATTTGAGAAGACGTGGGAATTTCTTTTGGAGGGACCCACACAGCTCTGACCAGTCATCGGTAATCACACTTTGCACAACATACAAGTTAACTTAACACTAAATCTTACAATCTTCGATCTGTGATGTTGCGCTGGGTTGATGTTGGGTGCTAAAAGGTGTCTTTTAAAACTCCTAATCACCTCACATTAATTATCAACGAGGGTAAGTCTTTTTGTTTCAACAATGTACACAATATGTGAAAGCTATAACCCTAGAGATTAATGATAAAACCAATTGTTGAATATAAATGCAATCATAAATCTAAAGCTCTAACTTTTAAAGGAAATAATACATCTAAGATTCAAGACTCAAACCTCTACCAAAATCATAATTAAATCTCACATAAGAAATTTTAATTAATAATAGCATCAGCCAAGAGCATAGTAGCGATAACTCATCTCTTCTTAGATGATTCAATCCAAATCATACTAAATCTCTAGAAAGAAATTAAGACAGGAATGATATCACTTTTGAAAGTTTAATAGCAATAATCAAACTCATACATATGCCTAAATCAATGCAATGCGTTGTCTAGATAACTCACGCTGTGATCAAATGATAGAAATACAAATTACAAGAAGAATAGATTATCTCAATAACAAGAAATAATGAACAGCTAATGAAATAAATAAACTCACGGAAACAGGAAATTATCAAACAAGTTAAACGCTAAAATATTATAAGCATAATACAAAGAAGCAATAGACTCCACCAGGGGCCGGGCCCAGTGAGCACTGCTAAGTTACTTCAAACAATGTGACAGAACAACAACTTCAATTAAATATTAATCATCAAACTTGAATAACATTACAATAAATTGTGTTCTCCAACGACGCAGTCTGCAATTAAGCTTACAATTTGGAAAATAATAGAGATTCCCCTTTCTTCTGACAATCGTTTCCTTTTATAATCAGAAAGGGTGAAAAGTAAATAGTAAATGCAATCCCTCATAACAAAAGTGGATTATTCCCAACAACTTGATCAACGATAAAATATATTTCCATCAATCATTCAATAGGAAAAAGTCGAATTTGGTATTGCAATTGAGATAATTTGGAAAATGGCTGCAACAGTAAATCTGGGGGAAATCGTCTTTAGAGAACCTTCCGTTTCTCTTAATATGAACCAAATTTGGGAAAAATTATCTTTGGTTAAAGTTAATTTGGTCCATTCTAGACAAAACCTATGTTTCGGATTTTCCATATTCTTCTCCATTTTCCCACAACGTCCAATACAAAAATGTCACTTCTTATTCTAGCGAATTTCTGAGTTGGAATATTTGATGATGAGCTGGAGATCAAATCTGCAATCGGGAAAAAATATTGGAGGCTAAAATGGTGAGTGAGGTTACAACACATTTATTAATAAACCATCTTTGGTAAAATCATGCATAATAATCATCAATTTATTAAAAATAAAGGAGAAGAAATAATATTTATCCATAAGAGCATAAATAATTATAAAATGGAATTATATGATAAACCATGATAAATGGCGTGATAAAGAATGGTAGAAATGGATGAAATAGGTGTTAAAATGTGATAATAATAATGAAAAACTAGCGGCCCAACGTACCCCCAAACTGAATATATTGCATGTCCTCATGTAATACAAAACCTCTTTATTAACCAAGCAATAATACAAAAATTGTTCATCCCAACTCATGAAATGGATGGAACAAATGAATTCTTCTTGAAGGTGTAACAATTTTTACATTTTACGTTCAACTATATGTATATGAAGTTGCAACAAAATATGATATAAGTAACACAAACTTCATTAACCATTTTCTCAAAAACTAGATTTCCTAAAATTAGATCATTTTGATGCACAGATCATGAGATATAAAAAAAAATGGCTGTAGGTGATAGTGCATGATTTTCGAAATTTTATGAACTAATTTAGCATGAAATTATCTGGGTTTGTGTATTTTAATGATACATCTTTGTTATCCATAAATCTCAAGAATTCAGTTCATAGTTTTAAAGATATATGCAAATAAATTTCTGCACTGTATAAAAATGAAATTGTATGCCTTAAATGAGAAAGAAAGTAGAAAACATCCATCATGTATAGCAATGCCCCCCCCAAACTGAAAAATTAGCATTCCCTCATGCAATGCTAGAAAACGAATAGAGGTGGTTGCTACAATTTGTTGAAATCTATGCTTGGTGTAAAACAACATGGAAGAAGGGAGGTGTTGAGAATGAATAAGATGGTCATAATAAATAAATAAATGAAAGGAACACTCCCCCAAACTGAAATATTTTGTCTTTGAAGAATGAGAAGTGGTAGAGATGTGGAATGAAGGATGATAAATAGTTCTCAATGGATTTTGCATGAAATTCTCCTAAATTCGTAATAAATCAGAAAAGTATGCTATTTTACCTCAAGTTTTAGCTCCGAAAAAAAATGTTGAATGGCGTGTATGGACTGGCATGTGTGAAAGCTGATGTAGGCTAAGCAGATATTGAAAGTGATGTAAAATGTGGAAGCCATACAAGCACATCATGTCTGAACAATTCTGCGCATTTGCGAGTTGCACTAGCCTCTGTCGTTAGGGCCAATAGTGTGGCCTGGCTGCGAATAGAATTCCTCTCCATACTTTTTGGTCTCTTGTAACAAGTCACTATTTTGCATGCAAAGTTCTTGAATCCACAGTTTTAGTTTTGAATAGCGACAGATAAGATGCATGAAAAAATTTTAATCAGAATTTTTTTTTGTGTAAATGCAGTACTAATATTTTTTAAAATCATCAAGTTATGGTAGAGTTTAGTAATTATAATGCATGCTATCCCATAATTCATACATTCCCCCCACCAATTAGAAAAGGGATTCCATGACCATAAAACATATGAAAGGTGTTGTGCCGACAGCAAGGCAAGGGAATGATCAATACGACAGTAAATGAAACAGAGTACACATATCTATGATAGGACGACAAGAGGTATGGTTATAATGAGAGCGAAGTGTGTAAAGATACTTATGAATAAGAGATAGGATGCTTTGGATTGATGATAAGTTATGCGAAAAAGAAAAGGACAACAATATGCCAAAAATATTCTTTGTTGATAGTATTCTAGCTGAGAATGATGTGATTGATCGGAAAACAATTTCTCATGTGTAAAGGTTCAAAATAGGGAAAAATAAAGGAAATAACTTCTCCAATAAAAAAAGAATAAGAAAAGGGTATTATAGTAATAATTGACGATAAGATATAACTTCAATACCATAAGCAGAGCCTCTACTACCAGTAGACGTCCATAGCCTCGGCAAGGTTGCTTTTTAACCCATATGAGCCAGGATCCTCAATTTAAAAATGGAGAGTTCCAGTGCTGTTCTACAGAAGAGATCAGTGTGCTGGCGTGGTAACCAGATAACCACACTTCCATTCACTGGGATGTAGCAAAAGTGATCAGGTCGGCTCATGATGAGACCTCCTGTTCCAAAGATATTTTGGCTATCCAATGGATCATATCCCTGGTGTGGTGACCATAATGGGAATGTCACTTTGTTACAGACTTATGAACATGGTAGGTGGGCTCCTAATGAGACCCGCTATCCTCCATATGCAAACAAAATTTTGCTATGATTACACAATTTTATAATAAAAAGAGGGAGGCTCAGTACTCCTTAAGAGTAGGGATGGTGGAAGAAGTTGAACATGTTAATAGAAAAAAAATATACCCATAATCTCATTTATTATAGACCAAGAAGATTATAACCAGGAAGGGTGGAACCAGCATGGTATTAAGATGATCAATCAATATCATGTATAGTAGAAAACGATGCAGTAAAGTAGTATATAAATAACTATGTCCTTTGTTTAAAAAGAATCTCTCATCCAGAAGTTGTCCTGTTAAAGATCATAATGTTAATGATATTCTCCTGCTTCAATATAATCCATAATTCTTGTCCTCTACGAAGTATTGTACTTCATGTCATGAAAGGGAATCAGAAAAATGGGGCTGAAAATGAGCTAGTGTTTGGGAAAATGTATGATAAGGGTACTATTCAAAACACACAAAAAATATGCAAGAAAAAACAAAAGAGAGTGTTGTTCTTTGAAAGGAATAGCAAAAGAGAAAAAAAACACACAAAAAGTGATGTTCCTTAAAGGGAATAGAAAAAAAAAATGCGAAAAAAAATGTGTTGTTCCTTATAGGGAACATCAAGAGAAAACACATGCAAAAATTGTTGTTCCTTATAGGGAACAACAGTTGTTACCTGTAAGGAATAGCAAAGCAAGCTACACAAAAAAATTGTTGTTCCCTGTAGGGAACAACAAGAAAAATTACACGCCAAAATTGTTGTTGCTTAGAGGAAACAACAGCTATTCCCTGTAGGGAAAAAAAAAACAAAATTTACACGAAAATTGATGTTCCCTGTAGGGAACAACAAAGCGAAATACACACAAAAATTGTTGTTCCCTATAAGGAACAGTAGTTGTTCCCTGCAGGGAACAACAAAGAAAAATGCACACAGAAATTGTTGTTCCCTGTAGGGAACAACAACTGTTCCATGTAAGGAACAACAAAGAAAAATGCACGCAGAAATCACTGCTCCTTGTAGGGAACAACAGCTTTTCCTTGTAAGGAACATCAAAGAAAAATGCACGCAGAAATTGTTGTTCCATGTAGGGAACAACAGTTGTTCCATGTAAGGAACATCAAAGAAAAATGCACGCATAAATTATTGTTCCTTGTAGGGAACAACAACTGTAATGCACACAGAAATTGTTGTTCACTATAGGGAACAACAACTATTCCCTGTAAGGAATAGCAAAGCAAATGCACGCAGAAATTGTTGTTCCCTACAGGGAACAACAACTGTTCCCTGTAAGGAACAGCAAGAGAAAATACAGAGAGAGAAAAAAAAATCATCCTTATTGCTCTAAAAAAAAAAAGAGCGATGATATAGAAAGAAGAAAAATACAAAAAATGATTGTATGTACAGATCTAAAGAAAAAATATTTTTTTACAGAATTGGTGCTGCCGAATAATTGCCTTCTGCAACTGAAACTTGCATGGTAGGGTCCTCATTGTTCAATCGCCAATGGAGCGGAAACTACAATTTGAAGGAAGCAACACCTGAAACACAGAAATATAAGAAAACTTAGAAAAGAAACAACACTTTATTTAAAAACATGATATAAATAAATAAGTTAAGTTACAACAGCTATGATGTTATTTCCTAAGGGAATATTAATCTGTCAATGGAAAAAAATGATCTTTCGGAAAAATGTATTGGAAATAGTGACATGAATCTTCAAACAGGAATCAATTCTTCATTTTTCCTGTTATGAATCCGTTAGGTAATGAATTGGATGAAATGCCCTTGTTTCATTAAAATTTCTTTCAAGAATCGCTCGTCCATAAATTGACCTTCTTTATTCTCCTAAGATCTGCAAAAAAACGAGTGTCTACTTGCAATAAAAAATTAAATCATGGAGAAAGAGAGGTGATCAAGCTCCCCTAATCCAAGAACTATGCAAAAAAAAAAAAAACAAGTAGCTACTTTGCAAAATAAATCCATAGAAAAATAAAACAAATTTTATTTGTCACTTGTAGGAGAGCAGTGGTCAACCATACTAACCAGTAGTGTTTTAACCATAACTTCTTTGTTTTTCGTCTGATTTAAGTGATTCCAAAGCCAAATGAAATTTAATTCAGGGATATCTCTCCAATAGAAGCAGGCTTTAAAATTTCCACGTAATGGTATGTTAAATTTTCTTAGAACAACCTGCATAATAGAGTTATTTTTGATTTTCCAACTCAGAACAACAGTTGATATTTCAAGCATAAATTTTTCATTTTGTGATGAATTAAGCTGATTAAAATTGGAAATGAAAGAAGATTCATTTATTTATCTCCAATAGAAACAGGTTTTGAAGACAAGAATAATTGATGGGTCAAATAATTTAATGAACAGTTGGAAAAACAGAGTTTTAAGAGTTTTGATTTAGGATAGACAGTCAGTATTTGGGTCATATTTACCTCATACGATATCAAAATAGAGTGATTAAAATTTCCTTGTAAACTAGATTCATAGAGGAATATACCATAGAAAAAAGTTTTAAAAATATAATCATTTAGACCTCCAAAAACGCGTTGTCCCAACTCTGTTCCTGAGCTACCTACTAGACGCTTTGTCAATGTTTTGGTTCTAATGTTTTCATTTTAAATCCAAATGGAGTGATTCAAATTGGGTTTGAAAGTAAACATCAAGGGCTACGTAGCATAGAAACAGGTTTTAAAAATGTAGTCATTTAGGCCTCCGAAAACTTTCTGTCCCAACTCTGCTTTTAGAAATTTCATCAAGCCCGCAAGCCAAAAAATATGATATTCAAGAAATTTTTCCATATTAGTGATAAAAATGAATATGAGTTTTTGTAGAACTGTTATTTTAAATATAATAAATCTACATAAACAAATAAATCAAAATATTTATCACCGATGTTGATATTCATAGCATGTTGCAACAAAAACAAATTATTTATTTATTTATATATATGTATATTTTTTTACATAATAATAAAAATGTATTTATTTATGTCCTTATTTATTTATTTTCTACACTAACCTATTCTTCTTTGAGAATTTAATATGCTTACGTATAAGAGTACTTCCAGTGGAGCCATTTTCGAAATAAGGCCTCTATTATGTACATACCCAAATTTGAAAAATGCATGTTAATAAATAGTAGGGTATGAGAAGCCAACTTCCCTTGAAAAGATGGTGCCAAAAATTGTTGAAGTATGAAGTGATGTTGTAAAGAAATGGAGTGAAACCAATCTTCAATGTATCCATTAATTTCTTGATTTCCCATAGCCATCATATCATGAAGTTCTTAAGTGTTTAAAACGGCTTGCTGATGCAGGCTAGAAGAAACCTCATTTTCTTTCATAACCTCTACAATTTTTGGATTTGATACATTCTGAATCTCAGTGTAAGTTTTTTCCAATGGTGCATGTGAGATAGAATGGGTGGGAAGGGTGGGTAAATTTTGTATTTCAACACTATAAGCATGTTGTACTGGTTTATTATGGTGAGGGTGTGGAATGAGTTGAGTAGGAAATTGTGTAGGGAATGGAGCATTTTGATGATGTAGTTGATTGGGTTGAATGGGTGATTCTGATAGGCAAGCAAGATGTTGTGGAAGACCTGGAAGATATGTTTGTGCTACAAGATGAGGGAGAGTAGTCATGCAATCATAAGTTGAACTGTGCCAAACTTGTAGACAAGATTGGTGGTGGTTATATTGAGATTGGCATGGCTGCCCTAACATATGAGTATTCCATAATGGATTATGCAAGTAAGAGAATGGAGAGGAAGTGTTTTGAACCATACTTGTATGCCACGATTTCCATGGTTTTGACCTTGTTATAGCTTCCCCATCTCTTTGATATGCTACTTCCATCCTAGATAAGGAAGAACAACTATCTATGGGATGCTCCTTTCGGTAATGAGGGCAAAACACTTCATCAAATTCTTGATTTTTCTGAACCTACAAAACATTCAATTGTGAGTTTAGAGAGCTAATAAAATCATATTTAAAATTTTCAAATAAAACATTGATTTCAGCTCTTGTGTCTCTTGTTCTTGTAGTAAATTTGGAAAAGAAAGAAGAAACTTCTCTAGAATTCTTACCAGCCTTGGAAATTCATCTTGAATACCTTATGCACAATTCACAAACATCATCATATGATAACTGAAAAACAACACCTTTTCCTATCAGATTTAAGAGTTCTAAAAATTAATCTTTAATTCCTTTAAGAAGGAGTGTTTTCAAGATATCTTTTTCCAAACGCTTATGCTTTTATTTTTGAAGGTTATATTGAAATCGCTCTACATAGTCCTCCAAGCTTTCATCTTCCCCTTGTATCATACCGAAAATATCTTCATTGGATTTGTAGTAGTCTTGGTACTTCTTCAAGAATATGTTCTTCATGTCCTCCCATGTTTGGATGCAATTCCCACCAAGGTTCATGAAACATCGGAGAGCTGCTCCTTTTAGAGTAAGAGGAAACACTTTCAACCTTCGATCATTAGTAAAATAATCATATCCTCTACAAAGTATTTCAAACTCAAATAAAAATGCATCTGGATCTTCATTTGTCAAACAATGAAAATTTGGTAGAGACGATGGGGGAATTATGTGCATTTGTGTCACTCCTCCTAGATCTTTGATAGGGAATTCAAAAGTTGCAATGTGAGCCATTTCTTACCATAATAGAAGATGTTATTCATGTGTTTCTTTGAGGATTCTCCTTCAATTTTTCCTGTCAATTGCTTAGTGAAATGGGTGGTGTTTACATCACCACTCGAGTGGAATTAAAAGATTTTTTTTTTTCAAAAATTCTACCTCTAAAATTCCTACTTCAATTCCTATGTAATTCTGCTGAAAAGCGGGTGGAGGAGCAAGCACTTTACTTCCTCGTTACACAAGTTCTTATGTTCCGTTTTTAATACGCAATTCTTTCACAGCAGACAAACATCAAACATACATCACTCTCTATGAAATGGCAACACTCTCCTTGGCAACGGCGCCAAAATGTTGGGTGCTAAAAAATGTCTTTTAAAACTCCTAATCGCCTCACATTAATTATCAACCAGAGTAAGTCTTTTTGCTTCAAGAGTGTACACAATATGCGCAAGCTATAAACCTAGAGAGTAATGATAAAACCAATCGTTGAATATAAATGAAATCATAAATCTCAAGCTGTAACTTTCAAAGGAAATAATACATCGAAGATTCAAGACTCAAACCTCTACTAAAATCATAATTAAATCTCACATAAGAAATTTTAATTAACAATAGCATCAGTTGAGAGCACGGTAGCAATAATTCATCTCTTCTTAGCTAATTCAATCAAAATTATACTCAATCTCTAGAAAGCAATTAAGACAGGAATAATATCACTTCTAAGAGTCTAATAGAAATAATAAAACTCTTACAGATGCCTAAATCAATGCAATGTGTTGTATAGATAACTCACGCTGTGATCAAATGATAGCAATACAAATTACAAGCAGAATATATTATCTCAATAATAGGAAATAATGAATAGCTAATGAAATAAATAAACTCACCAAAATAGGAAATTATCAAACCAATTAAACGCTAGAAATATCAAAATCATAATACAAAGAAGTAGTAGACTCCACCAGGGGCCGGGCGCTTAGCCTCCAATGAGCACTGCTAAGTTACTTCAGACAATGTGAGAGAACAACAACTTCAATTAAATATTAATCATCAAACTTGAGTAATAGATTGCGTTCTCCAATGAAGCAGTCTGCAATTAAGCTTACAATTTGGAAAATAACAGATATTCCCCTTTGTTCCCACAATCGTTTCCTTTTATAATTAGAAAGGGTGAAAAGTAAATAGTAAATGAAATCCCTCATAAAAAAATTGGATTGTTCCCAACAACTTGATCAGCAAGAGAATATATTTCCATCAATCATTCAACAAGAACAAGTCAATTTTGGTATTGCAACTGAGATAATTTGGAAAACGACCGCAACAACGAATCTGGGGAAATCATCTTAAGAGAACCTTCCGTTTCTCTTAATACGAACTGAATTTGGGCAAAATGCTCTTCAATAAAGTTAATTTGGTCCATTCTGGACAAAACCCATGTTTCCAATTTTCCATATTCTTCTCCATTTGCCCACAACGTCCAATACAAAATTGTCACTTCTTATTCCAGTGAATTTCTGAGTTGGAATATTTAATGATGAGCTAGAGATCAACTCTGCAATCTAGAAAATATCTTGGAGGCTAAAATGGTGAGTGAGGTTACAACACATTTATTAATAATCAATCATTGGTAAAATCATGCATAATAATCATCAATTTATTAAAAATAAAGGAGAAGAAATAATATTTATCCATAAGAGCATAAATAATTATAAAATGGAATTATATGATAAACCATGATAAATGACATAATAAATAATGGTAAAAATGGATGAAATAGGTGTTAAAATGTGATAATAATAATGAAAAACTAGCGGCCCAACAATTGACGCGTGGTCCTCTCCATTTCGCATCGCAAACAATATCATTTACCGTGCGAAGACCCTAACCTTAACGTGTAAATGTTGTGATGTTTGAGAAATCGCTTTCACTACACTTTCAATATCCATCGTTTAATCCCTGTTGGATCCGATGATCCTCGTTTTCCCTTGCCGCATTAGTTAACATTGCAATTCAAACTATTTATCTCGCGAATTACGCTGTAAACGCTATCCTTTGAGATGTGCGATGTCTTCAATCTCTACCATTTGATCTCGATGGGATCCGACAGTCCGCACTACACCTCGGCTATACCACTTCGCATCACAAATAAAATTATTTAACTTGCGAACTGGACCATAAACATTATCCTTGGTGATGTGCAATATCTCTCTACCTGTGATGTGATCTTCCGTTGTTGATCTATTGTATCCAACAGCTCTTGTCGCGCCTACAAATCTGATTGATATATGCTTTACGATTAAAACAATATTACATTCAACAAAGGAATGTGTAGAACTAAAGCCTCCCCACGCTTGCAAATCCGAAAATATTTCTTGTGAGGTGATTTAAGTATAGATGTATGACTTTCAACAGAGGTTTTAAATAATTGATTTTAAAACAGGGAAATCGATTAAAGCACAAAATACCTAGAATTAGTTTGGAAATGAAACATTGTCTTAAATAAAACAAGATCTCGATCAAACAGAAAACACTTGGAAATAATTTGGAAAAGGAAAATGTAGATTCAAGCCCTCACATGGTTGATTTTACATTTACTTTTGCTTCTCTATTCTCTCCTTTCTCACTATGGATGGCAGAACCCCACCATGGTGGATTTGGTTTGGTTTTATGCCTTTTCCAAAATCCCCATATGGTTGAGACACTGTCATTTAGTTTCCAAAATAGTTTATTCAATTAAATACTCATCCAATCGTAATTTAACGATTATTTTTATTCTACAAATTATAATGGCTCAGTTAGCCCACATTAACTTGAAAAGAATAATTTAAAATAAAATCTTCAAATTTTTAGGACTACTGATCCTCTTCCCAAGCCACAACATGTGACCAACTTGTCACATTGTTAGATCTACCTTAAGGTTCCTACATCAGGCTCTTGGGGTAATTTAAATTAATGGTTGTTTTCCATGAACTCTTCAATAGAGTACCGTGTGCTTTGAACTTGGGAAAGTTCCAATCAAGAACAATCCTCCAAAGGCTTGTCCTTCCATTTGACTAGATACTCTAAATATTCTTTGTTTTGCATCTTCCTGGCCACCTATGTGTCCAGAATCTATTCAATTTCCAAAGGTTGTGCTAGAGGCATCTGTTTAATCCATGATCTCTCTTCATCTTGGGTGTCTCGTGTTCGTCTCTCCAAACTTTCTTCTTCATCAACGGTAGTGTATGGGTACAAATCTTCCACATTAAATATGGGAGAGATTCCTACACCCGGAGGTAATTGCAACTCATAAGAATTTGTAGAAAACGTTCGAAGAATTCTACAAGGCCCGATATTTTTCATCTTCAATTTGTTGTATTCGCCTTTAGGAAACCTCTCCTTGCGCAAATGTGATAGTACTAGGTCTCCTACTTCAAATTGTACCTCTCACCTTTTGAAATTTGCTCACTGTTTATATTTTTGGTTGTTGTCCTGTAACTTCAATTTGACCTGTTCATGTACATCACTGATTTCTTTTGCAAAATATTTTCCATCAACACTCCTACGTTCTAACTGAACCAAATCCCACAACTTAAATACTCCATGTGGGTGCATTCCATATAAGATTTGGAAAGGACTTCTACCTGTGCTTCTGTTGGGAAAGTCATTGTAAGTAAACTCTGCTTGTGTAAGAATATGATCCCATTGTTTGTAATTTTCACCAACTAGACTCCTAAGCAGCTTTCCTAGGCCCTTGTTCACAACTTCAGTTTTCCCATGTGATTGTGGATGATAAACATAACTTAAATTTAGTTTGGTGTTTAACTTCTTCCACAATGTTCGCCAGAAATGGCCTGTGAACTTTACATCCCTATCCAAGATGATGGACTTTAGCAAGCCATGAAATCTGACTATCTCTGTAAAGAAAAAATGTGCTACACATGTTGTATCACTTGTCTTTCTGCATGGAATGAAATGTGCCATTTTGGTGAAACGGTCCACCACCCCCATGAAGGAATCGAATCCTCATTGTCTCTTTGGTAGACCTAAGAAAAATTCCAAGCTGACTGAGTCCCATGGTCTGTTCAGAATGGGTAAGGGTGTATACAACCCTACATTCTAGATGCATCCCTTTGCATGTTGACACACTTTACACCTGATCACGAATCTCTGTACATCCTTTGCATTCTCATCCAATAGTAAAAGTGGCTCAGCTGACCCAAAGTCTTATCTATGCCAAAATGTCTGGCCAAACATCCACTATGTTTTTCCTAGATTAAGTTCTCTCGCATAGAACATTCTAGACTACACAACTGTCCTCTTTTGAACATCAACCCATCCTGCATGTTATAGTGCAGCCATGGACCATTTTTCCTCAACAGTGGATTTTCGCAGGCTTCGTAAGCTTCCTTAAAATCTGCAGCCACCTCATAAAAGTCTTTGAGATACTCAAATCCCAACACTTGCACTGCACTTTGTTGTAAAATCAGACTTCTCCTGCTTAATGCATCTGCTACCTTATTTTCCTGACCATTGATGTTTCTCAAAACAAATGTAAAACTTTACAAGTAATCCACCCACTTCGCGTTTTTATGATTCAACTTGTGCTGCTGCATAATATACAGTAACGCAAAATTGTGTGAAAGCAAGACAAATTCATTAGCCATCAAATAATGTATCCAATGCTTCAATGCTTACACGACTGTATAAAATTCTTTTCCATAAGCTGTATACTTCCACCTACTCTCATTTATCTTTTCGCTGAAGTACTACACCAATGGTCGTCCCACTAGCATCACAACGAACTTGGAAAAGTTTGTTCATGTATGGCAACCTTAGGATTGGTTTTTCAGTAATCCTTTTCTTTAAAAACTGAAAACTTCTCTCAGCAGGTTCTGTCCAATGAAAAGACTGATTTTCCTTCTTAATGATATCCAACATAGGTGCACAAATAACACTGAATTTTTTAATAAACTTCTGATAGAAACTTTCCAATCCATGAAAACTTCTTACTTCAAACAAAATTTTGGGATATGGCCAACTAATTATGGCTGCAACTTTCTCTGGGTCCATCTTCAACTCATTCTCAGAAATTACAAAGCCTAGATAAATAAACTCTTTCTTGAAAAAATAACAATTTTTCAAATTTATTAACAATTTATTTTGCCGCAATTTTTCTAGCACATACCTGACATGCCAAAATTTTCTTCCTTTTTTTTACAAAAAATAAGTATATCATCTATATATAAAATCACAAAATTACCAATGACTTCTTTCAACTTCTCATTCCTCAAACGCATGAATGTGTTGGGCACATTGCTGAGCCCAAAAGGCATGACCAACCACTCGTACAAGCCTTCATTGGTCTTGAAAGTTGTCTTCCATTCATCACCTTCTCTAATCCTAATCTGGTGATGGCCTCTTTTCATATATGTATTTGTAAATTATGTTGATCCACTCAGAAAATCCATCAATATCATCCATCCGAGGTAAAGGAAACATATACCTGATAGTGATATTATTTATCACCCAGGAATCAGTGCACATCTGTAATTCATCTCCTTTCTTGAGAGCTAAAACAATGGGAAAAACACAAGGGCTCAAAATCTCCCAAACCATTCCTTTATCCAACAATTCCTGTATTTTCTTTCTGATCTCCTCATTGTATTTCAGACTCATCTGGTAAGCAACCTTGTTTGGCAAACTCGCTCCTAGAATAAAATCAATATGGTGACTAATGCTCCGCTTTGGTGGTAATTTATTCGGTAGATCATCCACCACAATATCACTAAACTCTTGCAGGATGTCCTATATTTCCACAGGTAAATCAATGATTTCTGTATGCTTCAATACTACTCTTAGCTTCTGCACAACTACATAATTCACCTCATTCTCCTCAATCTGTCAGAAATTCATTCCCGCCTATCAGCAGTGTTTTAGTACCACTAGTTTCTACAATCTATTCTTCTTTCATGGGAACTAGCGTATGCTTTATCCCATCCTTCATAAATATGTAACAATTATTTTCCCCATCATGGACGACCTTCCTATCCCATGGTCTACCCAGCAGAATATGGCATACTTCCATAGGCATAGTATCACAAGTTATCTTATCCTTGTACTTTCCAATGTGAAACTCGATCTCGCACTGCTCATCAACCAGCAGCTGGTGTCCCTTCTCCAACCAAGACACCTTATAGCGAGTCGAGTGCTTCGACTTCTTCAAACCAAACTTTTCCACCATATCAGTGACTACCAGGTTATCGGTGCTTCCACTATCTATAATCAATTTTCAGCATTTTCCATGGGACTTACTCACAATTCGGAACAACTATTTCCTCTGTGTCAGGCCAACCAACTCCTTAGCTAGTTTTAGCAATACCTTGTTCAACACCAAGGCCTCTCCCGTTTTAGGCGCATTCTCCTCCTCTTATGGTGCTACCTCTGCTTCATTAGGTTGAGCATCATACACTCCCCTATATCCAGTTGGTTCATTTTCAGGACATTAAAAAGACCTGTGTCCCCATTTGTGACACTGGCAGTTATTTCTTGTACCTCTTCCTTGCTGGTATGGCCTTCCACCTCTACTGTTACCTTCCTTCTCAGTCTATCCCGAAGTTTTCAAACTGCTGCATTCTTCATTATTGTTGGCAATTCTACCTCTAGCAAAGGACTGTCCTCTTCCTCTTCCATATCCACGTCCTCTTCTTGCATTCCGCTTCTTGGAAATCTTCTCTTCCACCTTCAAAGCACACAGATATGGATCCTCTATAGTCATCCAAGATTTCAATCCGTAGACCATTTACAAATCTTGTTGTCTTCTCAGGGGTATCTTCAACATACCCAATCCTCAAGTTCAATTTATATAACTCTTTTGTGTATTCCTTTACAGTCATTGTCCTCTGTCTCAGGTTTTTCACTTGTCTGTAAAGGGAAATTCCGTAATATTTAGGCAGGAACTTGATTTTCTCCTTTCTCCCTGCACATTATCCCACCACAGTGTGATGCATCCTTTCAACTTAGTGACAACAAACTTGATTTCTTTTCCTCACTAGTTTCCTCATACTCGAAGTATTTATCTAACTCACTTATCCAGTTCAACAATGCTTTTGTGGATAAACTGCCATCATAATTGGAGAGCTATGGTTTTGGCTTGTTGCTAGCCATCAAAATAGATTTCAGTAATATGATTTCAGGTGGCTCATTCTCTGGCTCATCTATTTGTGTCTCTAGGTCCTCATCTTCACTGTCATCTCCACCTTTAGGGTCCCCATGCCTTCCTACTTCTACTGCTACCAAATGTGCTAACAACTTTCTAATTTCTTCGCATATTTCTTCATCTTCTCCTCCCCTTACAACTCTTCCTTGGCCTCTTCTCCCTGCTTCAGCTCTTCCCCAACCGCTTCTTCGTACTTTCATATTCACTTAGGAAAATTTTTCTTTGATACCAACTTATGTGCACTAGCTACAAAATATCATAATTACGCTGCAGAATGGAGTTTTTAAGACTTAACGCAAAATATATTTACTCAACAGAGTTCAATCCTTGGAAATTATCAACATACATACGTGCATGAATCAAAAATAGAAATTTTGTAACATACATAGACCAAAACAATAACCCAAACTAACGAAGAAACCAAACTAATTAGGGAGCATGCAAGAATTCCTTCCAGAGGGACCCACACAGCTCTGACCGATCGTCGGCAATCACACTTCGCATAACGTAAAAGTTAAATTAACACTAAATATTACAATCTATGATGTTCAGCTGGGTTGACACGTGGTCATCTCCATTTCGCATCACAAACAAAGACCTTTACTGTGCGAAGACCTTAACCTTTACTTGTAAATGTTGCGATGTGTGAAATTTCTTCCATTGCACTTTCAATCTCCTTCGTTTAATCCATGCTGGATCTGACGACCCTCGTCTATCCCCACCACATCACTTTGTATTGAAAGTCAAATTATTTAACTCGTGAATTAAACCATAAAAGCTATCCTCCATGATGTGCGATGTCTAAAATCTCCACCGTTCGATCTTGGCTAGATCCGACGGTCCGTGCTACACCTCTGCTATACCACTTTTCATCGCAAATCAAATGATTTAACTTGCGAACTGAACCATAAACATTATCCTTGGCGATGTGTGATATCTCTCTGCCTGCGATGTGATGTTCCACCCTTGATCGGTTGGATCCAACGATCCTCTTCGTGCATACAAATTCGATTGATATATGCTCCACGGTTAACACAATATTACATTCAACAAAGGAATGTGTAGAACTAAGGCCTCACCAGGCTTGAAAATCCGATTAGTTTTCTCGTGAAGCGATTTTAGTACATATGTCTGACTTTCAACAGAGGTTTTAAATAATTAATTTTAAAAGAAGGAAACTAATCAAAGCGCAAAACACTTAGAATTTGTTTGGAAATGGAATACTATCCTAAATAAAACAGAGATCACGATCAAACAGAAAACACTTAGAAATAATTAGGAAAAGGAAAACGCAGAGTCAAGCCCTCAGATGGTTGATTTTACATTTACTTCTGCCTCTCTATTCTCTCCCTTCTCGCTATGGATGGAAGAACCCCACCATGGTGGATTTGGTTCGGTTTTATGCCTTTTCCAAAATCCCCATATGGTTAAGAAATTGTCATTCAGTTTCCAAAATAGTTTATTCAACTAAATACTCATCTAATCCTAATTTAACCATTGTTTTTATTCTAAAAATTACAATGGCTGAGTTATACCACATTAACTTAAACAAAATACTTTAAAATAAAATCTTCAAATTTTTAGGACTGTTGATCCTCTTCCCAAGCCACAACATGTGGCCAACTTGTCACATTGTTGGATCTACCTTAATGCTCCTACACCATAATCTCTTTACAGAGAAAAGGAAAAACCTTTAACTTTATAGTGGATTTCCAACATAGCTTTGATTTATTGACGTAGTTACTAACTATATACCCTATATTAAAAATTGAAGACCCTGGAAAAGAACTAGTGGTCCGCATTGATTCTTGTAAGCAAGGATTATGTAGATTTTTTATGCAAGAAGGTAGGGTGATAGCTTAGGAATATCGAAAGCTAAAGGATCGTGAGTAGAGGTATTATGCATACGATATGGAACTTACTGATATAATTCATGAATTAAAGGTATGGTGACATTACCTTTTGGAGAAAAAAATTATTTTGATGACTCACCATAACATTTAAACAAGTTTCTTTAAACAACTCAACCTTAATGCATGTCAAGCCAAATGGACCGCTTTTTTAAGTGAATTTTATTTCAACATAAAGCATCTCAAGGGAAACGAAAATCGAGTACCTGATGCTTTAAGTCGAAAGTCAAATTTTATATATGAGATCTCATATAGTCATATAGAAATTAGATTTTTGGATCAAATCAAGGAGGCTCTCTCAAAGGATCTTGATTATGAATTTTATAGAAACAAGTTGAAATGACATACGACTCTAGAAATCATACCAATTATGGTATAAATAGGGAGGGTTTATTGGTTTATAAGGGTAAAGTGTATGTTCTTAATGAGCTGGTGATTAAACAAGCAATTTTGGATGAGTTCCATAGAAGCTCGTATGTAGCCCACCCTAGATATCAGAATTTTTTCACCGCAATAAGAAACAATTATTTCTAGCCTAGAATGAGAGAGGATCTAGCATATTATTCAGCACAATTTCTGGAATGCTAACAAGTGAAGGACGAGCACCAACACTCGTGGGATTGATTCATCCATTACCCATTGCTGAGTGGAAGTGGGATGTCATTACTTTATATTTCATAACAGGATTACCTAAATCAAAAATGCGTAATGACTCTATCATGGTGGTGGTGGAGAATTTAAGCCAAACAACCTATTTTATTCTATTACAATAAACATATAAAACTATGAAAATTGTTGACATTTTTATGAGAGAAATATTCTTGTTACATGGCATACGAAGAATAGTAATCTATGATAGATATGTAAAATTTACTTATGTAATATGGAAGGCTCTTTTCGTCGTGATGGAAACCTAATTTCAGTTCATTATTTCCTATCATCCTCAGACATATTTGAAAACCAAACATGTGTACCAGGTGCTTGAAGACATGCTGAGAATGTATGTTATTCAGGAGCCAAACATATGGGGAGATTATCTTCACTTGGTTGAATTTGCATAAAATAACAATTATCCTAAGTCTTTGAAGATTATTTTCTTTGAGGTGTTATAAGGAAGGAGGTGTAACACACCAAAAAATTGGAGTAGCCCTGAAGATAAGCTACTCTTGGTACCTAATATGCTAGCAGAAATAGAACTTTATGTTAAATTTTTTTGACAAAACCTCAAAGGCACCCAAGATAGACAAAAGGGCTATGAAAATAGGAAAAGGACATATAGGGAAGTTAGAGTTGGATACCATGCTTATATCCGAGTTAAGCTAAAGAGGAGTACTTCAAGATGGTGTAGTTGTGCAAAACTAGCTCACCATTACTGCAGTACTTTCCAAATATTGGAAAGTGATAGGACTTGTGGCATATCAGGTTGCACCACCTAGTCATATACAAGTTCATAATGTATTCCATATTTGATTATTGAAAAGTATGTGTATGACCCTTGACTTCTTATTAATTGGAAGTAGCTGCAGGTAATTAAGAAGTGCAGGTAATTGTAATAATGATTTTTTTTAAGTAACTATATAGTTGTTCTTGATTTGTAATTAATAAGAACGTATGATTGTGTTCAGGTCGATTGAGAAAACGAGTTTTTGGTAGATCCTTTGTGAATTATCGAGAAGAGAGAAACAACATGACGAAGGCAAGTTATCACCCACGTTAAAGTGTAATGGATGCACTTTAGCCTAGAGGAGGAAACTTGGGAGGACCTTGACTAGTCCACACAAGATATCATGATATGTTCTAGAAGCTGGAATGAAAACTGAGGACGGTGTTCTACATTAAGGGGGGATATGTGACACCCCCAAGTTTCATAAATATTTTTTATATATTCTTGCTTTTACTTTACTATTCAGACTTGGTAACTATATACTTAGTGAAAAACTTGGTAAAACTATTATACTTAATGAGTGATTACTCATTTAATTTTGTTTAAAAATTAACAAGAACGAGAATTTACGAAAATAGAACCAAGGAGGAGTTGGTGAGGTACCAAAGGAGTTGGAAAGTTAGTTACTCTCTATCCCTATAGAAAATTTCTGAGTGGGAACACAAGGGGTAAGGGAAGGCAAGAGGAGAGTGGTTGGAGGCACTCGAAGTAGAGAGGAAAAGATAAATTAAGAAGTAGGATGTTGCCAAGAAGGAACTCATGTACCAGAGAGTTGGAGAGTTACTCACTCTCTCTCCTTAGAGAAAATTTATGAGTGGAGATGAAGGGGGTCAGGGAAGGCAAGAGGAGAGTGGTTGTAGGCACCCAAAGCAGAGAGGAAAATATGGATTAAGAAGCAGGAACCTATCGCGAAGGAACTCTAGAGATGGTTTCTGAACTAGTGGAGTCCTTATATTAACATGAAAATCTTTTTAGCTAGACTTGGAGGTCTTGATGCCAGAATGGGTGGTCACTATTTATCCACTGTCTAGAGGCTGAAGGCTCAGGGGGAGATCAAACATTATTTCCATTCTCATGGTTGGGTGGAGAAATCAGTTCCTTACTAAATTCCTAGACTCTTAATTTACATATAAGGATACCAAAATTTTATGTGGATATATTGAGTTTTATATTTCTCTCGGAATGAAAAGACTCAAATGAAGGAAATTTAATAAATCAAATTTATAGAAGAAGAATCTTTGTAAATTGGAGTCAAATGTTGGAATAAGGAAAAGTTAAGAATATATAGTGTTTACCTTTCTAATTTCAACTATGGTTTTATTAGAATAAAGAAAAAGAAATTTGGAACCAAAAAAATTCTACCAAGTTGGGCATGATCTCATATGGGGATTAGTCGCAGATTGGTTTTGATTGCCTCTCCGCCTTCTTTGAGAAGAAGGGGGATTAGTCGCGCCCTGCTGTGAAAATACTTGCCCTGAAGGGGGCTGTAAGTGCTGTTGCAGGTTTGGAGGAGGCAAGGGAGATGGAAGCGCATATGCTAGAGGAGCTGGCGCACCAGGATGTGGATAAAGGTAATGGTTAGGTTGGGCAACATTGAGGTAAGCAGGAGGTTGTGCAAAAGGAGGAGGCATGCCATATCCTGGATACATGCTAACGGGAGGGGGGAGAGTGCTAGAGGTGCTGGCCCCTCCCTGAGGGAGACCATAGCCCATAGGAGGTTGAGCGTATGGATGAGAAAGGGATCCAACGATACCGTCGGCGGAATGAGATGCCCCCGAGGCGTGAGCGCCGCCGGGCCTGGGGAGGTCAGGAAGAACGGTATAAACATAACCAGATTGAGCGTAGATCAGGTCATACTTCAAGGCTATTTGGAGGGCGGCTTCTTCAGTTTGAGGAAAGTGAGAGGCGACATCTTTACCAATAGGAGCTAAGAGGGTGCGAAGGAACCAGTCCATGTAAACCCGATCTTCGAAGGGGGGGGGCTCGACATAAGCTTCGTCTTCGTCGCCATTCCTGAACATGGGCGGAAAGGCGGGTCGAAGAGGTTTGCTTGAATGAAGTCAAGAGCTCCGTGCCAGTATCGTATCGGAGAGGGAGCTGGAAATAAGATAAAAAGGCTTGGGCAAGGGTCACAAAGGTGGTATGGGAAGAGGTGGCTTGTTCAACATACCATTTAGAAGCTTCGCCGGTAAGCGTGAATTGGAACAAACGAAGACGGATGGAGTCATCGGTAATGGAATTGGAGGAACACCACATGTGGAAAGATCGGACATGATTGGTTGGATCTTCTCCAGCAAGGCCTTCGAACTTAGTGATGTCGGAGGGGAGCTTGGTTGGCATAGCAGGCCAACCAACATCGTGGCGGATAGGGTCATTGATCAACTAATTGAAATCGGGGAGGCTGAGGCCTGCAATGTACGGTAGCAAGGGTATGGCCGAGGTAGTTCCCGTGGCGGTTCCACTAGTAGTAGGTCTGGCATTAGGGCCTGGAGCACCACCAGCATTAGGCCCTGTACCAGACATGGTGAAGGTGACAGGGGGAGAACCCGATGAATTAGGAGAGGAGTTGGAGTGCGGACTCGGAGGGGGACTGGCTCGACGACGGCGGGGCGGAGCAGGTCGATCGACCAGAAACTGAGGGTGAAGGCCAATAAGTCTCCAGGAAAGGCGCCTTGGGGGCGCAATGATGAAGAAGGAAACCGACAAGGGCAGAAAGGGACAAAATCAAGTGAGGTCAAGGGCAAAAAAGGTGCAGTGACAATTGATTTTAGAGTCTTTGCCAGGCGGTGTTAACCAGGCGCTTCTTCACTTAGGGTCAGTGTGTGGCGTGCGTTAATTTTAATTTTTAAACCCTTTCCGTTTTGAGAGCAAGAAAAAAGTGTGCTGCGTAACTGAAAATAAATCTGCAGAGAACAGTATATAATGCTGAAATAATAGAAAAATAACAGCTACTTGTGCATCTATCTAACCCAAGAAGGCGGGTCTCTCAAAACTAATCTAAAAAAGGGGAAAAATCTAGGCAAAACACACGGAAAAGAGGCCAATAGATCTAAGGTCAAAAGGGACAGGGATCTAAAGGATAAAGCTGCTGAAAAGAGGTGCAGATCACAGCCAAGAGACAGAGGCAAGGTGGCTAGAAAAAGGGAGGAAATCAACAAAAAGCGGCAAGGACAGGGAGGAGGTCCTAAAGAGAGGTCCAAACAAAACGACAAGAGGTGATTTGAAAGGAAGAAAGGTTGATTTAAAGGGATCTGACAAGGAGGTAGCATATCTGGAAAAGGGAAGGCCGAAACTCTGAAAAACAGACGGCTGAAACAACTAAAACTATTCCACAAAAAGTGGAGGGTACTAAAGCCCTAGGGGGCTAGGTTCCCACCTAGATGAGTAAAAACAGATCAGAACTAGGTCAAAGCGGGCTGAGACAGAGGTTGGAAAACCCTGACAGAAGCTTCAGCAAAACCCAGAAAAATTGCAGAAAAAACCATCGAAAAATTCGATGTGTCGTTGTGTGCCTCGACTGCTTTCGTGCAAGTCACGTAAAATAAAGCTGAAAAGTGTGACCTCGGAGGTCCAGGTCATGTTATGGGCTGTGCGTTAATTTCATTCCGCTGCTCGGCGGAAGATTTTCGTAAAAGTTGTTGTCTCAGTTGCGGCTGGTGTCGCTTACCTGCGCAATAGGGCCAGAAACACACAGAAGTGAGAAATTTTAATGTTTTAGGGTTTTATGTGAGAAAAACAACATAAAAATAGGGAAAATTTTCATCTAAAAAGAAACCCTAGGGTCTGAAGTAGCTGGATATGTAGGAATATGAAAAACGACAGCGGTCGTAATTTAAAACCCGTGTGGAGTCGCCATTTGTTAGTATGAATCCTTTGTCGAAGTGTACGAAAAGGACCACTTTAGCTACGCATAACTAATAGCCCTAACAACAAAAGTGGCTGCCAATATCTTCAGATCTGCGGTTAGTTGAACAAGAAAAGAGCTGCAAAAACCAGATCTATGCATGAAAAGACATTAAGCAATAAAAACAAGGGTTTTCTCCATATACCAATAGACAAGACAAGAACAATTTTTGAAAGAATTTTTGTATTAATTGGGCACCTGGGAGGAAAACAAGAAGGAGTATCCAATTCTCCTCAGTGGGATGGGTTCTTGGAAGTCCTCAGCACTTCAGATCTAAGATTTCTCTCTCTTGTTGGTGTAGAAAACCCAATGCAAATAATAGAGCTCAATGGGAGCTCACACAGCAAATGATGGAAAAATGGGACCAAGTGTATAGATCCAGAGTGATCTAATAGGCAACAAAAGGTGAAGAATGGTAGGAAAAAACCTCCTATTTATAACAAAATATTGGGTCATTCTAGATCTTGGTGCATGGGTTAACCAGATCTAGATCCACTTTTTATGGAATATTTTATTATATTTGTTGGAGGGAAAAGGTATTTGACTTGGGTCAAATCCCTTAATTTGTCAAAAATAAATAAATAAATGATTTATTTATCTTTTTTAAGGAAGCGGTTAGAAGATAATCAAATAAATAATGATTTATTTAATTATTTAAGGAAGTGGTTGAAAGATAATTAAATAAATAATGATTTATTCAATTATTTGTGGGTGATTTGGTCATATTTAACAAGGAATATTATCTAAATAAGATTTAAATAATTATTCCTAGAAAATAATAAGATAAATAAAGGTTTATCTAATTAATTTCTTTGTTTTTGGGTTAAACATGAGTGGGAATAATAATTAAATTATGGTTTAATTAATTATTCCATGAGGAAATTGTTTAATATTTCCTTTTGGGGTTTCCTGTTTCGACCATAAATAACCTAATAAATGTGGTTTATTAAGTTATTTAACATAGTGAAGGCAATTTTACTTAGGGTAAAATTGGTCTTACATGGTGTACTTGGGTCCATCTAATGATAATAGGTTAGATGACCAAAAAATGGTGTAACACAAGGCCTTAAGGGTTAACATTTATCACAGAGTTAAGTTATTGTAGTATATTATTAAAACTCATGGTAAAAATTACTTTAAGCAGGAACACATATAAGGAGACTGGGTCCTTGAATTGAGAAGAGAGGGATGTAGAACACCCTCACACCTTGTGAAGGACCAAAATAACGAAACCCTTGGGTGGTTCCAAGTTAAATAGAAATACCAAGGAGGAAAAAGTATAAGGGGAAAACACAACCCATCAAGGGTACCATTTGGTTTCTAGGAAAAATGACTTAGATTGACATCCATAATTTCATTCAAGTCCTTGACTGGTTGGGGGGCAAGACTCTGCAGCTGAAAGGAACTAAATAGAAGTTCTTGTAAATAATTGTAGACAAAAAAATTTAGAAATGAAACAATTTACAACAAATAATACCTCGTCAAGCATAAATGCATATATATTAACATAGAAAATATAATTATAGAACAAAAAGTAAAATAGTTGATGCCATGCAAACATCCCAAGAATAGAGCCCATAATTCGAGGTTATAACAGTCCCAAAATAAATTACCGAGACTTCAATATCATGTAACAAGCAGCACTTTCCAAATATTGGAAAGTGATATGACTTGTGGCATATCAGCTTACACTACCTAGTCATATACAAGTTCATAATGTATTCCATATTTCATTATTGAAAACTATGTGTATGACCCTTGACTTGTTATTAATTGCAAATAAGTGTACGTAATTGTAATAATAATATTTATAAGTGTAGGTAATTGTAATAATAATATTTTTAAGTAACTGTATAGTTGTTCTTGGTTTGTAATTAATAAGAACATATGATTGTGTTTAGGTCAAGCGAGACAATGATTTTTTGAGAAGAGTGAAAAAACATTAGAGAGGCAATTTATCACCCAAATTAAAGTGCATTGGATGCACTTTAGCCTAGAGGATGAAACTTGGGAGGAACTTGACTAATTCGCACAAGATATCCTGATATCTTCTAGAAGTAGGAATGAACACTGGGGACGGTCATCTGCATTAGGGGGGAGATATGTGACACTCCCAAGTGTCGTAAATATTTTGTAATATTCTTTCTTTTACTTTACTATTCAGACTTGGTAATAATGTACTTATTGAAAAACTAGGTAAAACTATTATAGTTAATGAGTGATTACTCATTTAATTTCGTTTACAAATTAACAAGTCTGAGAATTTATGAAAATAGAACCAAGGAGGAGTTGGTGGGGTATGAGAGGAGTTGGAGAGTTAGTTACTCTCTCTCCCTAGAGAAAATTTCTATGTGGGGACATAAGGGGTCAGGGAAGGCAAGAGGAGAGTGGTTGGAGGCACCCGAAGTAGAGAGGAAAATATGGATTAAGAAGTCGGACATTGCCAAGAAGGAAATCAGGTACGAGAGAGTTGGAGAGTTAGTTACTCTCTCTCCCTAGAGAAAAATTGTGAGTGGAGCTGAAGGCGGTCATGGAAGGCAAGAGGAGAGTGGTTGGAGGCACCCAAAGTAGAGAGGAAAATATGGATTACGAAGCAGGACACTACCATGAAGGAACTCTAGAGGTAGTTTGTGAACCGGTGGAGTCCTTATATTAACATGAAAATATTTTTAGCTAGACTTGGAGCTCCTCATGCCAGAATGGGTTGTCACTATTTATCCACTGTCTAGAGGCTAAAGGCTCGCGGGGAGATCAAACATTATTTCCATTCTCATGGTTTGGTGGAGTAGTCAGTTCCCTAGTAAATTCCTACACTGTTAATTGACATATAATTATACCAAACTTTTATGTGGATATATTGAGTTTTATATTTCTGTCTGAATGAAATGATTGAAATGAAGGAAAGTTAAAAAATCAAATTTATAGAAGAAGAATCTCTGTAAATTGGAGTCAAATTTTGGAATAAGGAAAAGTTAATAATATATAGTGTTTACCTTTCTAATTGCAACGATGGTTTTATTAGAATAAAGAACAAGGAATTTGGAACCAAAAAAATTATACCAAGTTGGGTAACATCTCATGTGGGGAAACATTTTTAGTGAGGCCTTAAGGGTTAACATTTATCATAGAGTTAAGTTGTTGCAGTATATTATTAAAACTCATGGTAAAAATTACTTCAAACAGGAACACATGTAAGGAGACTGGGTCCTTGAATTGGGAAGAGAGGGACGTAGAAAACCCTCACAACTTTTGAAGGACCAAAAGAATGAAACCCTTGGGTAGTTCCAAGAAAAACAGAAAGACCAAGGAGCAAAAGATATAAGGGGAAAACACAACCCATAAAGGGTACCGTTTGGTTACTGGGAAAAATGACTTAGGTCGACACCCAAAATTTCATTCAAGTCCTTGACTGGTTTGGGGGAAAGACTCTGCAACTGAAAGGAACTAAATAGAAGTTCATGTAAATAATTGTAGATGAAAACAATTTTGAAATGAAACAATTTACAACAAAGAATACCACATCAAGTATAAATTCATATATATTAACACATAAACTGTAATGACACAACAAATAGTAAAATAGTTGATTCCATGCAAACATCCCAAGAACAGAGCCCATAATCCGAGGTTATAACAGTCCCAAATTAAATTACCGAGACTGCAATATCATTTAAGAAGAAAGAAACGACTATCTACTAGAGTACCAAACATAAATTACAACATTCGTTGACGAACACAGAACCCAGTTATGATATATATATATATATATATATTCATATTAAATAACCCCTAATGGTTCTCGAACTAGTCTACAGAAACTAAACCCTAAATAGAATTCCTAAATTCCTAGCACACAAGCAACAACTAGAAGCCATATGCATGAATATCATTTAAACCTCAATATAAATTAGTTCTGGTACCAAGAAGCACCTAGATAGGAAAATCCCGTCAAATGAGGTTGACCTAGAATCTATTCACCTTACAGTCAAATGTTACAACTGCTATGGTGAAGTAAATTACTTGCAAAAATGTTGATAACAAAGAGACCTTTGTCAGTTTATTAGTTATTGAGGGAAAATGTAAACCTGAAAATAGTACCTTCAATGGGTAGCTGAAATCCGCGTTGGGAAGAACTAGAGCTAGGAGACTCATGGCATAATAAAAATATCAGCATGGGACCTAGCTATTGAGCAAGCGAGGTAGAAACTAGCAATAGTCAGAAGAAACCTTTACATGCCATGACCAACCTAGGAACGGAGAACTGGAATACCCTGGTGGAGTGAAGTTCATATGCATTTGAACTTGATGGAACTTGCCATCAACGACCCAATAGTTTGAGGCAACCATAAGAACCAAATAGGGACATTGAACCAGTAAATAGACATAGGTTAAATGTAAAATTCGAGGTGAAAACCCTGGCTAATCAGGTTCAGTTCTGAAACCCTCAATAAGACGAAGGGAACGAAATGGAAACCGACCCTATAGTGAAAATTAGTTCGTTACTCTACCCCACGAAGATGCAACTATGTCGTCGAATATGAGGTCGAAGAACAATGGTATCAAGGATGCCATCTCTCTCAATACCATGTTCGCAAAAAGAAATTCGTCTCCAAGTAGGATTTACTTGTGATATAAGCCAAATTACGCCAAGTAATTGTTTCCATCCCATGTGGTGAACAAGACCGAATCCATGAAGGGAAAGCGATAGCCTCATAGCATAATGTTTAATTGGAATTACAAAGTATTAATGAATGCTTACAGATGGACTAGAGTTGAGTATGTCTGAGTAATTTCACAATCCAGATATTATGTATCACAAAATATCCTATGGTATGAAAACCTGTGAAAAAAAATTAAAAAAAACTTGCATAAAATATCCTATGGCAACAAAACCTAGGAAAATGAAAGAAATTTAAAAAAAAATTGCAATCATTTTATGAGTTGTTCTAATGGTGCAATTATGAAACCTGAGTAAGTAGTAATTTTTTTGTTATCGTTTGATTACAAATAGTTATAGATGTTACAATTTTATTCATAATTCATATTGGATATTTTATTTTATACCTGATTAAAATATTTTCCTTTAACATTTTTTTCTTATGCATAGATATTGTTGGAAATTACTCCCAACCACTGCCTTGAATAATATAGCATAAACCATACTTGATTTAAATGTTTTTACAGGTGGCGGATGGAGTTTGCAGAGTAGGACAAGCTCAGATCCACAAGTTGATTGACTTCAGATGGCTTCTGTAACGTTCAGAAAAGTATGTATTCCCATTTCCATGTATTAAATTCTTTCCCGCCATATCACCTACCCTCTTGACCACTTTGCACACCTCGCAAGCCTTAGCCTTTCCTCTTAAAAAATTGTTGAATCCTACAAACTTTGCGATGTGATATAGTGGGACCCCCCTTTAATATATATTCCATACCCAATATCATTTCCACTCTAAACCTTTTCTTTTCTTCTTTACCTTTTACCCTTGCCTCTTCACATCGCCCACTGTTTAGTGCGTATCACACTTCGCAAACTTTAGAACTTACCTTTTCCCCCGGTCCCAAATATTGCAGTGTTGCAATGTGATATCATCACCACACATCACAATTGACATTTTATATGTTTATCGTTAAGTTTTTGAGGGTTAAGTATTGAAAGTTGTGATGCGATATCACCATCGCATATCGCAATCGCAAGCTCAGGAGGATAGTGCCCAGGTAAAACTTGTCACCACTGAAATCTGATATGCGGTACTGCCACAGTTGCAATGTGGTTTTAGGGATGAAACCTAAAGGATTTCAAGTCCGAGCTTTTAAGGTCTGTATGCTATTTTTATGAAGAAATACCTTTTCACGGCAGAAGGACGTTTTATGGTTACCTTTTCGTTCGAGCATTGAATTGGCATTAAATTGTCAATGCTCCACCATTTTGTATTTAAGAGATGTTTTGATATGATGCAATAGAAAAAAAAGAAGAACGAATTTTAAATCTCTCTCGTTTTATATCTCTGTGTGTGTGGCTCTGTCCTTTTATGTATAACTTTTTTGTCATCGTTTAAATAATTTATTCCGCATATCTCTGAGTAAACTATGTATTGAGGGAAAATAATTTCCCCTGTTTTTTTTTAGCTTCTCGTATTTTACAACCTGGTATCAGAGAAGGATTAATCTCTCATTAAAAGAAAGTATTTCTACTGGAGAGTTGAAAGTTTGTTTTGAGAAGCAGATTCTCCAGTAGTGAAAAATTCTTTGTTTACATAGAGAAAATAGCAGCAACAAGCACAAGCTTGACTAATCCCAAAATACCACAGTTTCATGGCAACATTTATGACTATTGGGCTATTACAATGAAGGCCTTGTTTTCTTCTTACGATATTTGGGAGCTAGTGGAGAATGGATTCCAACAAGCAGCAAATGCAGCAACATAAAATGCTTTGACACAAGCAGAAAGAGATTTTTTTAGGGACAATAAGAAGAAGGACTCCAAATCCCTCTTCTATATTTTCCAGGCAGTGCATGAAAGTATTTTCCTAAGGGTTTCAACAACAACAAAGTCCAAACAAGCATGGGATACCTCTAGACAACCTACCAACACATGGAAAATATGAAGACAACAAAACTACAAATTTTGAGAAGATATTTTGAAACATTATGTATAAAATACTCTGAGAATATAGACTCGTTATTTACACATGTGAATGGGTTGGTTACCCAAATCAGGTCTCATGGTAAGACACTTGAGGAAAGGAGAATATTTGAGAAATTTTTAAGAATTCTACCATAAAGGTTTGATTCCATAGTTGTGGCCATAGAAGAGACAAAGGATCCCTCATGGTTTTCAGTGGATAAGCTTCATACATCACTAATGTCTCATGAGAACAAACTGAACAGAGCAACAAACTCCTCATTGGAGAACACATTCAAGACACAAGTGTCTTTTAGTCAAGGTAGAGGTCGAGGAAGATCAAACTACCGAGTAAGAGGAAGAAGGAAGACATTCATAGATGACTACACAAGGAAGACATGAGTCTATTTTCTAAAAAAAAATAGTGAAGTGTTTGACCACTTCCAACACTACAAAGGTCTTGTTGAGAAGCAAAGTGGACACTACATAAAAGTGTTGAGGACTAATAGAGGTGGAGAATATATCTCAAATGACTTCCTACGATTTTGCAGGGAGCATGGAATTCACAAGCAGTTTACAACAAGGTATACACCTCAGCAAAATGGTGTTGCAGAAAGAAATAATAGGAACATCATGGAAATGGAAAGAAGTATGTTGAAGGCAAATCATATTCCAAATGATTATTGGGTTAAAGCTGTCTCTTGTGCAACATATATCATTAATAGATGTCCAACAATAAGTGTCATGAGTAGATTTTATGAAGAATCATGGAGTGGAAGAAAGAAATTGTCACTCACATGAGAGTGTTCGGATGTGTGGCATATGCACATGTCTCGGATGAGTTTAAGATGAAGTTGGACAGCAAGGGAGAGAAATGTATATTTCTTGGATACAGTGATGGATCCAAGGCATAGAAGCTCTACAATCCATTAACCAAGAAGGTAATAATCAACAGAGATGTTCAGTTCATAGAAGAGGAAGCATGGGATGGAATTTTAGAGAAGACATCCAATGTGAATACATGTATGTCACATGAAGACAAAGAGGAATTGACCGCAGCAAGTAATTCATCAATAGTAACTCCTACTCCACCCACACAAGCTCAACAAAGCACACCGCAAGCAAGTAATAGGACAAAATTGTGTAATCAAGTAAGTGCTTCTCCAAGCACACTACAAGGATCCGCAACTCCATCTACTTCAAGCTCAAGACCAAGCTCATCTTCAACAAGTATAAGAAGACCAAAATTCAGAAATTTAAGTGAAATTTATGAGCAAGAAGAAGTTGATAATAGTGCTGGTCTGAATTCTTTATTTTCATTATTTTTTCATGTAGATGACCCAATACACTTTGAAGATGCAGTCAAAGAAGAGAAATGGGTTGAAGGAATGAATGAAGAAATAGGAGCAATAGAAAGGAATGACACATGAGAGTTAGTGGAAATTCCGCAAGGAAAAGAAGTCATTGGAGTGAAATGGGTCTATAAGACCAAGAGCAACATTGAAGTCACGATATAAAGGCATAAATCAAGGCTAGTTGTCAAAGGCTACAAGCAGTAGCATGGAAGAGACTATGAAAAACCTTTGCGCCAGTCACAAGGATGGAGACAGTGCATACAGTGTTGTGAATAGCAGCACAAAAAAAATGGACAGTGTATCAAATGGACGTGCAGTAAAGATTCTTGACTGGAGTTCTGAAAGAGGAGGTGTATGTTGAACAACCTCGTAGATATGAGGAAGAAGGCCAAGAACACAAGGTGTGTAAGTTTCAGAAAGCTCTTTATGGGCTGAAGCAAGGACTACATCCCTGGTATAGCAGGATAGATGCTTACTTGATGGACAATGGGTTCGACAAATGTGATGGTGAACCTAGTCTCTACATCAAAGAAAATGATGGTAAGATTCTTATCGTTGTTTTTTATGTATATGATTTGATTTTTACAGAAAATGATGATTCTCTCATCGCTGATTTCAAAATAGTCATGAAAAGTGAGTTTGAAATGACTGACTTGGGGTTGTTAAGATATTTTTTGGAATAGAAGTGAAGCAAACAGAAAATGGAATTTTTATCTCTAGGGAAAAGTATGTTGCAGAGATTTTATAAAGGTTCAATATGCAGAACAACAAGCCAACACCAACTCCAACTGTCATGAGGTTGAAGTTGATCAAGTAAGATTGTAGCAGCAATGTCAATCCGACATTATACAAAATCATGGTGGGCAGCCTAATGTATATGACTTCAACTAGGTATAATATAATGTATGCAGTTAGTTTGGTGTCAAGATTCATGGAGACACCCAATGAGACACATTGGCAAGCAGCCAAAAGAATTTTAAAGTATGTCAATGGGACGAAGGAGTATGATGTTCTATACTCCGCAACTAATGATTTTAGGCTGATGGGTTACATTGACAGTAATTGGGCCAGAAGTGTTCATGACAGAAAGAGCACTTCAGGATATGTTTTTCATTTGGGTTTGGGATCCATTTCATGGGCTTCCAAGAAGCAACCAATAATTTCATTGTCAATAGCAGAAGATGAGTATGTTTCTGCAATAGGAGCAATGTGTCAAGCAGTTTGGATAAGAAGGATGTTGCGGGATTGATGCAGCCTAAGCCACATTTACTCCATTAGACATTCCAACAAGTTTAAAATGCATATCAAATGTATGACAAATACATGTCCCAAGAATTTCATTCTCTATTTTAAGTTTCTTTGAAGTATTTCTTCAAACATTTAGTCGACACATTGTTGTAGGTGTTCACTGTACATTTTTCAGAATTGCAAATATCATTTTTGTTTTCCAATTCCCAAACTAAAAATGATGAACAGAGTTCAAACAAAAAGTGGGCCAATTCCAAGTTAATTCAAGGAAACTTGAGAAACAAAAAATGGAAAACCGTGAACCATTTTCATGTGGCTATAAAACAGTAAGCCAGAGTGTTATCTTCATAAACTCTGAAATCTGGACTATAAGTGGGTGAGATGTATTGAGTACGTACGAGTATTTCTTGCCTCTATAGATCTCACATGATAAAATGAGGGTGGACCATTCCTTGTTTTGCACTTGGCCTTACCTGGTGATTATATCTAAGAAATTTTCCCAGAAAATCAACTGCCTCTGGAACAACTAGATGATGTCTATCAGTATTAATGAATTTTGATCACAGCTTCCTGCTAGGCCTTCCAACAAGTGCTTAAAGATGAGGATCAAGCTCAATTCGATATTTTTTTAAATATGCATCTAACTCGTCTGTGCCAAGGACCTTTTTTCCTTCATGGTAGATCCAGATTTCACTTTATTTTATTGACATCAATCATCCAATTTTTTTAGTCCCAGCAGGTTGTAAAATTCTAAGACATAGCAGTTTCTGAGATTTTTAAAGCAAATAATAGGAATGCGCTGAGATTTCAACCTGGATTATTTGTGGCCTACTCCCATACATCCACCAAGAATTCCAATAAATAAAAACAAACCTCACAGAAAAATGAGTCTTACGGGAAGAATCTTGAGGGATTTGAAAACAAGGACAATACTGAAAAACTTGGGAAAAACTGAGATTTGATGTCTGTGGCCGACAGAATTCACTTTCACTAGATTTGTAACAGTTAATTCTCATAAAAAAAACATGAAAATCACGATGCACCTCACAAAATTCAAATTTAGCTCTCTGTATTTACATTCACGGATTTCTAGTTTCATCCAATGCATAGTCTTTCAGCATTGGATTTTCGTGGATTAAATTCACATCATGGATTTCGTGGAATATTATATATAAAACCTCAGCTCTACGAATAACGCATTCTACTCATTATAAAATGAAATACCTTTTAATTCCAGAAACTAAAGCTGGACGAGATCCTTGAATCGATTATGAGCTCTCCATTACTAAGTGATTTGCGTTGTTGATTCACGGATTAAGAATTTTGGCTGTGGATTCTCCTTGGTATATACAGAAAAATATTTTTGAAATCCAGAAAACAGTTCCCAAGATTTGCAATTAGCTTCAATTCACAAATTTTCTCTTCACGCCGACTAGGAATAAGACACTAAGAGAATTCCAATCAGGCCTCTCATCAATCGTGACATGTGTACAAAATCTGCTCTTCATATCTACATATAAATCTTATGATTTAATTTTTCCAATTTCATCCACAGATAGGTACACTGTGTCCAATTCTAATTTATCACATGAATTATAAACTAAATCAATCAATGCATAATCACCCACTCCAAAATCAAAATTCTCTGTATATAAATATCCAAATAATTACAAAATTTCTTCTATCTAGCCTGATATTCTAATCAGTGGCCGTTCTTCCAAATTGTCCGTAGGATTACCACAACAAATATTTATCTGTCTAAAACCTGAATCCCCTCTCTCTGTATTTTCTATACCTTGAGGCCTATAATTTATACTAGTGGATTCTATAACTAATTTTGGTTCAAATCCATAACTTACTCAACAAATTCCTAAGAATCCTCTTAGTCCTAAAATCTATCCTTTATCCCTAAAAGTACTTTCAAACCCATAATATCATGAAACCAATTCTAATTTAGGAATTACAATTAATTCTAAAATCTCTCATTCCCTATGGAATCTCAACTATCCTACTTCTCTCATTTTCTCCAACCATTCGGGAACATTTACAAATTCCTCTCAATAATTAACATCTCTCATTAAAATCACTCAAACTCTAAAATTATTTAAATTTGTTACATAAAAATCCAATTTCTTTTAAAACACAAAACCCCCTCTATCTACTAAAGTACAATAAGATTGTTGAGCCGGATGCTCCTACATCATACTCCCAAAGTAAAAATTTATCATGATCTCCTAATCATGTGCTTTTAATCTTATGTGTTCATGGATCCCATACTCTATTTTGCTTTTGTCCATAAGCTGCATTGTCTTCATCATTCTTCAAATGCACTTTTCCAAATTTCCATATTTTATTATGCATCTTCCCACTTGCTATACTTCCATAGTCTATTCTTGTCTTTTTCTTGTTGCTGCTGCTTCTTTTCTTTTCTGCTACTGTCTTCTTCTCAGACACTTTCACCATTAGCCTTCTTACCAATTCAATTTATTTGTGTAATATATCTTCTGACTGTTGAGTACTTCCACCTATTGATTGTTGATCTTCTATTCTTACTACTGCCCTATCATCCTTACCCTCCTATTTACCGTAACTGGTAACTTCTTCCTGATTGTCACTCATGACAACTTCTTTGTCTTCTGTCTTCAGCAATTTCTTGGACTAGTACTTCGTCTTCCATTCATTGTTATCTTCTTTTCTTTGTTTTAATTTGTTCACTTGGACCAAACATTCTTTAGACTTTTAAACAATATGTGCAATCATAAAACAATAATTAAAATCAAAATCATAAGACCTTTGTGTCTCTTCTTCATTTGGCAACATTTCAATTTGTAGCTCTGACATTTTCTCCTTTATCAGCGATTCAATATACTAATTCAACTTCTTCAAAGAATTCTCAAGACTATAAGTTAGTCTTTTTTCCACATCATCTATTTCAAGGATGTCTCCTTGCTTTAGTTCATGATAATGAACTTTTCCATTCTCATTCAGCTTTTCCTTTGCGACCTAAACACTTATCCTCTATTTTTCTAGCCTCTTCTCCAAAATACTTAATTCCTGCCACAAATATGTCATTTCATTTGGAAAAATCTTTATAAAATCTTCACTATCTTCTTCTTTGTCACGAGTCAAGTTTCCCGGTGATACTATCTCTTTATTGTTCATTAGAATAGAATTCTGATCCTCCATCTCTACAATAGTTTTAGTTGTTGGTCCATCACTCTCCCTTTGGCCTTTTAAAAAAATAAATTTCTCACTGTCATTATCAATAAAAAATTCTTCATCATAAGAAATAATTGTCTCACCTCAATTGAAACAATTTCTTTCACCAAACAAGGAATTTATGAACTCCATTTGTTGCAATAATTCAATTTGATGTTAATCTAAAATATAGTCATCATCATATTTTGCTTGGCAACTTTTAGCCTCACTCAATAAAGTTTCATCATATGATTTGTCTTCTATAATACCTGCATTCACACACAACTTATTAGTTTTAAAACCATAAGACCTTATGGTCTGATTTGATGATTTAATCACCAAATCCTCTTGTTGTTACAAATCCTCTATACGATTCAAAAATTCTTCAATGGTATTCTCTTCAGTCTCCTTAAACCTTTCAATTGATTGCTTGATATTCTTCTCCATTTCTTCTTGCTTTTGGCCATCATCATGAGTTAAAATTCCTCTACTTTCAATATGTTGAAAAGTAAAAAATTTCCCCCACTGTGTATGGACATTTACATGAGATCTAGATGTCCCATTTTCTTCCTTCATGAAAATACCAATAGTTTTTTTTTCTTCACATGTTCTTCCTGCAAACATACGAAATTTATCAAATTTAAAATCATGTGACCTCTTGGTCTCAATTAAAGTTTCAGTCTTCAGGTATTTCCACAAATACTCATTTATTCTGATTAATTTTTCCTTAAGCAGAGCATTTATCATTTGTTCTTTCTTCATTTGTATCTTATCCCACCTTATCTTTTTTCTTACAAGAAAACCACACCTCTCGTCTTCCTCTTTCCTATGTAAAAAATCCAACAACAATTCAAGTTGGCCTGTTATTTCAACTTTCTCTCTCTCATACTCTTCCTTACTTAACTGTCTCTGTATGCCATTTTCTTTGGCATCTTCTTTCTTCACTTTCATTATGTTGCGGTTTCTCTCAGAACCTCCACCATTTATACTATGACTATCAGTAGTCATCTTCTTCTCTACTTCTATCTTCATGAGTTCCTCACTCATTCATCATGAGCTATACTAAAACCTCTGTAATAGCAAGTCCTCCGTGCTGCCACTTACCTCACCAATCCCCTCTCTGGACTTGGTCTTTTCACAAGCACTAGTTCTCTATTCTCTAGAACCTCTTGAGCATTCTCTCTGCTTCTTCTAGGCTTCAACTCATCTGCACCTTTTAAGAACACAATTGTTGTTTTTATCCAACCTCTGTTGGAATTATTCAAGGTTCTGCCACATTATTCTTTCACTTAGAAACCTTTACTAGCTTCCTTCATTGCTGCTCTTAAAGCTATGATATTCTTGCTGAGATTCTCCTCAACTATCTACAACTTGAATTCTGCAAACATAATCTTCCAACAAAATGAAAATACCTCACCTTCAAGATTTGTTTCAACACTCATTTGTGCTTGCTTCTGCAATTCTTCCAATATTATCCTACACTGCATGTTGTCTGTCAGATTCAAATCTCATCTCTTTTTTCCTTTCTAGCATCACCATTGTACCTGTAATGACATCTTCCAAAACATAACTTCTTAAAACTTCAAAACACATTAGATTTTTGTTTCTAACCCAGATTCTGCAAATATGAATTTCCTCATTATCATGCTTTCACTACATATTTTTCCAATCTACAACTGATGCCAATCAAAATTAAAACCTGAGATTTCCTTATTTCCTTCATCATGCGTGCATTCTTACAAATAAAAAAAAAACAATTAATCTTCAAAAGAGCTATGCCTGCTCTGATACCAAAAATGATGCAGCCTAAGCCGCATTTACTCCATTAGACATTCCAACATGTTTAAAATGCATATCAACTATATGGAAAATACATGTCCCGGGAATTTCATTCTCTGTTTGAAGTTTCTTTGAAGTATTTCTTCAAACAGTTAGTCGACACATTATTTTAGGTGTTCGTTGTACATTTTTCAGAATTGCAAATATCATTTTTGTTTTCAAGTTCCCAAACTGAAAATGATGAATAGAGTTCAAACAAAAAGTGGTCCAGTTCCAAGTTAATTAAAAGCAACATGAGAAACAAAAAATGGAAAAGCTTGAACCATTTGCATTTGCCTATAAAACACTGAGCCAGAGTGTTATCTTCAAAAACTCATAAATCTGGACTATGAGAAGGCAAGTCTTTATTGAGTACGTACGAGTCATGCTTGCCTCTGTAGATCTCACATGATAAAATAAGGGTGGACCATTCCTTGTTTTGCATTTGGCCTTACCCGGTGATTATATCTAAGCAATTTGCCCAGAAAATCAACTGCCTCCAAAAAAACTAGATGATGTATGTTAGTATTAATGAATTTTGATCACAAATTCCTGCCAGGCCTTCCAACAAGTGCTTCAAGATGAGGATCAAGCTCAATTCGATATTTTTTCAAATATGCATCTAACTCGTCTGTGCCAAGCACCTTTTTTCCTCCATCATAGATCCAGATTTCACTTTATTTTATTGACATCAATCATCCTATTTTTTTAGTCCGAGCATGTTGTAAACTTCTAAGACACGGCAATTTCTGAGATTTTCAAAGAAAAAAATAGGAATGCAGTGAGATTTCAACTTGGATTATTTTTGGCCCACTCCCATACATCCAGAAAGCATTCCAATAAATAAAAACAAACCTCATAGAAAACTGAGTCTTACGGGAAGAAGCTTGAGGGATTTGAAAACAAGGACAATACTGAAAAACTTGGGAAAAAGTGAGATGTGATGTATGTAGCCGACATAATTCACTTTCACCATATTTTCAACAATTAATTCTCATAAAAAAAAACATGAAAACCACGATGTGCCTCACAAACTTCAAATTTAGCTCTCCATATTTACATTCACGGATTTCTAGTTTCATCCAATGCATAGTCTTTGAGCACTGTAGGGTCGTGGATTAAATTCACATCATGGATTTCGTGGATTATTATATATAAAACCTCAGCCCTATGAATAACGCATTCTATTCATTATAAAATGAAATACATTTTAATTTCATAAACTAAAGCTGGATGAAATCCTTGAACCGACTGTGAGCTCTCCATCACGAAGTGATTTGCGTTGTTGATTCACAGATTTAGAATTCCGTCTGCAGCTTCTCCTTGGTATATACACAGAAATATTTTCGAAATCCAAAAAACAGTTCCCAAGATTTACAGTTAGCTTTGATTCAGAAATTTTCTCTTCACGCCAACTAGGAATAAGACACTGAGAGAATTCCAAACAAGCTTCTCATCAATTGTGACATGTGTACAAGATCAGCTCTTCATATCTGCATATAAATCTTATGATTTAACTTTTCCAATTTCATCCACAGGTACGTACACTGTGTCAAATTCTAATTTATCACACGAATTATAAATTGAATCAATGCATAATCACCCACTCCAGAATAGAAATTCTCTGTATATAAATATCCAAATAATTACAAAATTTCTTCTATCTGGCCTGATATTCTAATCAGTGGCCTTTCTTCCAAATTTCCCGTAGGCTTACAACAACATATATTTGTCTGTCTAAAACCTGAATCCCCTCTCTCTGCCTTTTCTATACCTTGAAGCCTATAATTTATACCAATGGATTCTATAACCAATTCTAGTTTAAATCCATAACTTACTCAACAAATTCATAAGAATCCTCTTAGTCCTAAAATCTATCCTTGATCCCTAAAAGTCCTTTCAAACCCATAAAATCATGAAACCAATTCTAATTTAGGAATTACAATTAATTCTCAAATCTCTCATTCCCTGTGGAATCTCAACTATCCTACTTCTCTCATGTTCTCCAACCATTAGGGAACCTTTAAAAATTCCTCTCAATAACTTACTCAACAAATTCCTAAGAATCCTCTTAGTCCTAAAATCTATCCTTGATCCCTAAAAGTCCTTTCAAACGCATAAAATCATGAAACCAATTCTAATTTAGGAATTACAATTAATTTTTAAATCTCTCATTCCCTGTGGAATCTCAACTATCCTACTTCTCTCATGTTCTCCAACCATTAGGGAACATTTAAAAATTCCTCTCAATAATTAATATCTCTCATTAAAATCACTCAAACTCTAAAATTATTTAAATTTGTTACATAAAAATCCAATTTCCTTTAAAACACAAAACCCCCTCTATCTACTAAAGTACAATAAGATTGCTGAGCTAGATGCTCCTTCATTAGGGATTTATGTCATGAACAAGATAGAGAAACCACAATTTTTTGTGATAACAGTTCAGAAATTTCATTATCAAAGAATTTTGTTTTCCATAGGAGGACAAAGCACATCGTTGCTAAATATCATTTCGTAAGAGAATTAGTTAACAATGGTGAAATTGTGTTACAACATTTCAAGTTAGAGGAACAATTTACAGACATCTTCACAAAGTCGTTGGCACAATTTTTTTTTTTTTTAATCTTAGAGAATGTTTGGGAATGGTTAATGGTGGCAGTTTTGATTAAGGGGGAGTGTTGGAAACTACTCCCAACCACCACCTTCAATAATCGGCAGCAACCATACTTGAGTTAATTTTTTTTGCAGGTGGCGAATGGAGTTTGCAGAGTAGGACAAGCTCAGATCCGTAAGATCATTTACTTCATGCGACTTTTGTAATGTTCAGAAAAGGATGTACACCCATCGCCATGTATTAAATCCTTTCCCGCCATATCACCTACCCTCTTGACTGCTCTGCGCACCTTGCAAGCCTTAGCCTTTCCTCTTAACGAATTGCCGAATACTACAAAATTTGTGATGCGATATAATGGGACCCCCCTTTAATATATATTCCATATGAAATATAACTTCCGCTATAAACCTTTTCTTTTCCACTTTACCTTTTACCCTTGCCTCTTCGCATCGCCCACCGTTTAGCGTGTCTCACATCGCGGTTCGCAAACTTTAGAACTTACTTTTTTTACGAGTCCCAAATCTTTCAGCGTTGAGATGCGATATCATCATCTCACATCGCAATCATTAGTTTATATGTTTACTATTAAGTTGTCGTGGGTTAAGTGTCAAAAGTTGCGATGTGATATCGCCATCACATATCGCAATCGCAGGCTTAGGAGGATAGCGCCCAAGTAAAACCTGTCACCAATGAAATAGGATATGTGGTACTGCTGCGGATGTGATGTGGTTTCAAGCTTCAAACCTAAAGGATTTCAAGTCCAGGATTTTAAGGTCTATACGTTGTTTCTATGAAGAAATAGCTTTTTGCGGCAAAAGGACGTTTTATGGTTACCTGCCTGTTCGAGCATTGAATTGGCATTAAATTGTCAATGCTCTATCATTTTGTATTTAAGATATGTTTTGCATATGATGGAATAGAAAAAAAAAAGAGAAGAAGAAGAACTAATTAGAGCTCTCTCTAATTCTATATCTCTATGTGTGTGGCTCTGTATTTTTATGTATAACTGTCTTGTCATCGTTTAAAGAATTTTTTCTACATATCTTTGTGTAAACTATGTATTGAGGGAAAATCATTTCCCCATTTTTTTTTAGCTTCTCTTATTTTACAACAAATATATATGAAGTTGATATCAAGTGTTAACATAATTTTGAAAAGTATAAGGTTTATACATTTTACTCACGTTTTTTACTTCTAATTACTTTACCTGAAATTATATTAGGTCATTTGGACAATTAATTAAATATGCATAGCTTATTTCTTTTTCTTTTGTATTATAGTGGTTATTGCTTTTCTATTTAGAGAATATTTTATTTTTGTTTTAAGAGAAACAAATATACTTACACATCACTTTCACACTAAGTTTCAGTTGTAAAATAAACCATTTGACTTAATAAAATCCTTTAATTAATATTTTGATTTTGATTTTTTATAAAAGATAAACACTAATTTGATTATTAATCTATTTTGGGCGGTTGAACTTCTACAACTATCTATATATCCTTAGGATGAATGAGAGTGGATGATTGTAATGGATTAGAAAGTATCATTATCTAATAATTATGAATCACAAAAACCTAAACTTAAAAATTATGAATAACCCTAAATTGAGTGTTAAACCATTTGTTAATAATTTTTCAGAACATATTATTCTTACCATTGTTAGAAAATTCATGAGACATAAGCACCCTGACAGCAGCCATTACCCAGTTTGGGAAAACAAAACCAGAAAACCTAATAAACTCATTTCAGGAATCAATTGGTATTTTATGTAACAAATTAACAACGCACCTTTTACATGTAAATGCTATCAAACGACACTCACATTTCCACTCTGGGTAAAACATTGAATTATCTGAAAGACCCTGATTCTTACGTCATATTTATCACAAATTTTAGCACCATCATTGAAGTTGATTCGGAAACTAACTGTGCAGCACATAAACTGATAGTTGCCTTCTCTTACACCCAGGTTGAATCACCTGGTTGTTAAGTCCGGGACTGTATGGATGGCATAATTCCCTCTCATCTCATTCGGTCTTATTCTATTTGATACAACAATTCTAGGCTAGATCATTTTAGATCGCATTCCTCCCTCACTTCATGCCCAAGTTGTACTATCATCACACTTACATCATCTTGGGATTTTCTGCTTACTGCTACCTCTACAAGTTTTTTGCATGCATCTTTAGGGCTTCCTCTAACTGCTGATGAATTAAATTGCTGCTTGATGCAGAAAGGCCTAGCAATATCCACTGCTTCTTGATTACTGACCTTATCCCACAACCCATCTGATGCCAAAATTAGAAACTCGCAATCCGAAGTAATTTCAATCTTTTTGGTCTCTGGATCAGCGGTTATCCATTCCTTCATGTGCGAATATCCTATTGCCCTAGTTACAGCTAGAGATCCCTGAACTCGCCAAACACCGTTGCGGATTTCCACAATTCCACCCAAATTCTCTATGCGTTGGCGCTCGTCCTCCCTTCCAGCTCGATGATCAATTGTAAGGGCTTCAGAAGCACCATCTCTGCTAATAACTGCTCGGCAATCCCCAACATTGGAAACAATCAAGTTGCCATCGATAATTAGAGCAGTTACGCAAGCGGTACCGCTGCTAACCTCATTCTTCAAGAACTCTGCATCTGTTGTTAAGTAACCAGCTTTAACAGCCTCTTCAATATTGTCGTTTGTTTCATGTTGCATGCGGAGTATTGCATCTACAATATTCTGCCCAATATTTTCGGCAGCAAAAGCAGCAGCTTTCCGACCTCCATGACCATCAAAGACACCAAAGAAGGCGCGTTTGGAATGACCAAGAACATTGACAATCGCTTTGTGGGTGTCCATGAATTCTCTCGAACCTTGTTTGCAGGAAATTGCATAATGAAAACCCTCCACATCGACCTCCATCCGCTGCTGCACGCTGGCGCCTGGAGCATACAGGCCCGGCGACTGGAGCGGAATATCCAGCCTCTGCGGGCGTTTACTCTTATGCCTAAGCGAAGGGCGTTTGCGGGCAAGCGAACCGTTTTCCTCCGGGACATTGACATTAAGAGAGACAGCCCTCTGCTCCACCCTCTTCCCATTCTCGTTGCGCTGTAAATTCTTGTCTCTAATGATCAACGTGGAACTCAGCCGAGATCCAAGAAATCTAGCCTCATCGCCTCTGCTGCTGGGCGTCTGGAAACCATGATTCCAGGGCGGATCTGCCCATATTTCAATTTCCGAATCGTGTACAGTGGGAGAACTACACGAGCCCATGGTGGAGTTAGAATTTCCTGCTACTATGCAAGCCATGTTCGTAATCTGCAGAGGAAGGAGCTGCTGATTGTGGTGGCGGTGGTGGTACTTGTTGATGCCTTAGAAACCTGTCCGCTACGGTTGTTATTGCCCCATCGCAGGGGATCTACAACAGTAGTGCGAGGCATCAACAGATCCTTCGTCTTCCCCTCTCTCTTGTTGTTTCTAATTCAACTGTATCACTGGCACTAAGCCGGATAAATAGATTGAATTCTTATGGGTTATACGCTGAGCATTTATATTGCGCGCAGTAAGAAAGAGTCCAGTTTTGCTGCTACGTCAACATCTTTACCGATTCCAGCTCGTTGCTGGTAAATTATGATATATAATGCCAACGTCTATAAGCTGGAACACGCTAAAATTGTCTATAATTATATGTCTGATCATTTGTGATCAAAGTGTCAATCAGGAAACTCTATTGATTGAAAATATATATTGCTATAATAGGTCGAAGACATTTTTAATACGAACGAAATAGTCTAAAATTATATCTGCAATCCTTATTCCTTGTGTGTTGCCAAAGCGAACTATATATATTGTTATTATCAGGTCGAAGACGTTTTCATTATGAAAATTTCAGCTACATCTCACGTCTACCAGCGGTCGTTGCTGTTCGGTGTACGGGGTGTCCACGGTCCTTACGGGCCACGCCTCCATGACAGGATCTACTCATTCCGAAGGGGGAATCAGCGTTGGACTTCGTGACATTTTTTTATGTTTGGGATTTTTCGTTCCCAAACAACTCTGAATGTAGTAATGGGGATGGGCCCCCCAGCTTTGCATGGTGATATTATAAAGGATCTTATGCCCAGCTTACTCTCAGCATGTGTAACCCTTGAACTCTTCTTTTTCAACCCGAAATTATAATGAAATAGTGATACAATATACAACATAACGGCAAGGAATGCGCTTATTTTAAAGTGACGTTTAACCCTTTTTGGATATAGCCATCACTGTTTAATTAAACACTCACACAATTATATTTATAAGGTGGGTGATATCAGTTTATGGATAGTAAGGAGTAGAAAACATCTAGTTAATGCCCTACTAATTATGTCAGGGTCGTTTTACCCAGATTTATTTCAATTGGGTGTTGGAAAATTAACTACAATCATCGAGTTTAATTTGAATGTTTTGCAGGTTGCCGTTTGAGTTTGTAGAGAAGAGAGTAGAGTGTATTTTTGTAGAGAGGAGAATAGAGTACATTTTATTGAGTTTGTAGAGAAGAGAGCCGAGTACATTTTTTTAGAGAACTATTAAAGTCAAATAGAAATTTAGAGCATGGTTATTAAAAGAATATGGGCAAATATTTAATCCAAAGGACAAGAAGGAGAAAAAAAAAGTAGTGTAGGGGATGTAAGTCTCGAAAAACAAGAAGGAGAAAATTGTGGAGAAAATTTTGGTGGGGGCGTGAAAACAAAGTTTAGTTAGTTGGGATTTGGTTGTGAAAATTTCAGGTGTGGGTTTTACTCTGTTTCACTTTGAGTAAAATTATTTGATTTTATTTGCTCCTCTATAGTTGCGATTTTAATCTTTGCCACTCTGTATTAAAAGGAAGACCTTAATGATTTGAGAAACATAGTAAAATTATTTGATTTTATTTGCTCCTCTATGGAAGACCTTCATGATTTGAGAAACTGAGTAAAATTATTTGATCTTACTTGCTTCTCTATAGTTTCCATTATTTGATCTTATTTTCTTCTCTATAGTTGCCATTTTAATCTCCTCCACTATTAAAAGGAAGACTTTCATGATTTGAGAAACATAGTAAAATTATTTTATTTTATTTTAATCTGCACCACTTTGTAAATACCTTCATGATTTGATTTAACTGTATGGTGTAGATTAAGTGAATTGAGTAACTTTGTGTAAACTTTGAATTCCACAACTCTGTGTAAACTGTATTATTTTACGGAGGAGTTCAAAGTTGTTTTGAGGAACTTATTCTACAGTAGTAGCACAAGCTTGACTAATCCACAAATACCACAGTTTAATGGCAAAAATGATGAGTAGTAGGCTATTACAATGAAGGCTTTGTTTTCCTCACAAGACATTTGTGAATTGGTGGAGAATGATTTCCAAGAACCAACACATGGAATACCATACAATGGTTTGACACAAGTAGAAAAGGATTTGTTGAGGGACAAGAAGAAGAAGGACTCCAAAGCCCTCTTCTATATTTTTGAGGCAGTTCATGAAAGTATCTTCCCAAGGATTGCAACAACAACAAAGTCCAAGCAAGCATGGGTTACCCTCTAGGCAGCCTACCAAAGCATGGCAAAGGTGAAGACAACAAAACTACAATGTCGAGAAGAGATTTTGAGATAATTTGTATGAAAGAATCTGAGAATGTACTCATTTTTTACACATGTAATTGGGTTGGTTACCCAAATCAGGTCTCATGGTGAGACACTTGAGGAAAGACTAATATTTGAGAAAGTCTTGAGAAGTCTTCCAACAAGCTTTGATGCCATAGTTGTGGTCATAGAAGAGACAAAGGATTTCTCACAATTTTTAGTGGATGAGATTCATGCATCACTAATGTCTCATGAGCATAGATTAAACAGAGGAACAAACTCCTTATTGGAGCATGCATTCAAGACACAAGTTTCCTTTGGTCAAGGTAGAGGTCGAGGAAGAACAAATCATATAGGAAGAGAAAGAATCCCACGCAAAGGTGGAAGAAGCAACCCTGCAAGCTCAAGTGGGAGGGGAAACAATCAAAATCCAAGCCAAGGCCCAAGCCAAAATCAAGCACAAGGTCAGAGGTATGATAAACCTCAAGTTCAATGTCATTATTGTAAGAAGTATGGTCATTATTCAAATGAATGTAGAAATAAGCAATATGACATAAGTAACAAACCAAGTGCAAATTTCATAAAGGAAAATCAGAACCACGATAGCATGTTTTTAGCTTAAAATGTAGCACAAGAAAAACAAGGAGATGTATGGTTTTTAGATTCAGGGTGTATCAACCACATTACTGGACACATAGAAATGTTTTCCAATCTAGATGAAAGTGTAAAATATGAAGTAACATTAGGGACTGATAGAAAAGTCTTTGTCGTGGGAAAAGGTAGAGTCGACATTCTAATAAAGAATGGAGAGAAGAAGTTCATGTCAGATGTTTACTTTGTTCCTGGTTTGAAACATAACCTCATAATCCTTGGACAACTCATGCAAAAGGGCTACACTGTATTTTTCAAGAGTGATGTATGCACAATCTTGGATTAGCATCCAAGTAGACAGTTGATTGCAAAAGTTCATATGACAAACAATAGAATGTTTCCTCTCAAGCTAAAATCAGACTTGAAGGAAGAAGGTGCTCAAGAACAAATATCAATGAATTCACAAATGGATGAAACAAATGTAGTAGTTTTCACACATAGAAACTTTCAAGCAGAAATCAAAGGTGAGAATTGGTTATGGCATTTGCAATTTGGTCATCTCAACTTCGAAGGTTTGCATTTGTTGCATAGAAAATGCATGGTGAAGGGATTTCCACTTATAGAAAAACCAGACAACCTATGTGAAGGATGCATCGTGGGCAAACAACATAGAGAATATTTTAAAGTAAGAAAGTCTATAAGGGAAAATTCACCTTTGGAGATTGTCCACTCAAATTTATTTGGACCAATGCAAGCACCATCAATTGGTGGCAACCATTATATTTTGACCTTCATAGATGAATACACAAGGAATACATGGTTGTATTTCCTAAAACAGAAAAGTGAAGTGTTTGAGTGCCTCTGCCAATACAAAGATCTTGTTGAGAATAAATTTGGACACTACATCAAAGTGTTGAGGACTGATAGAGGTGGAAAATATATCTCAAGTGACTTCCTATGTTTTTGCAGGGAGCATGGAATTCACAAGAAGTTTACAACAAGGTATACACCTTAGCAAAATGGTGTCATGGAAAGAAATAATATGACCATCATGGAAATGGAAAGGAGTATGTTGAAGGCAAAGCATTTTCCAAATGATTACTGGGTTGAAGTTGTTGCTTGTGCAACATATATTCTTAATAGGTGTCCAACCAAAAGTGTTATAAATATAGTTCTTGAAGAGGTATGGAGTGGAAGAAATAAATATGTCACTCACATCAGAGTGTTTGGGTGTGTGGTGTATGCACATGTCCCAGATGAGTTGAGGAAGAAGTTGGACAACAAAGGGGGTAAATTTATATTTTTTGGATACAATGATGAATCCAAGGCATACAAGCTCTACAATCCATAAACCAAGAAATTCATAGTCATCAGAGATGTTCAGTTCATAGAAGAGGAAGCATGGTATGGAAGTTTAGAGAAGACAGTCAATGTGAAGACATGTATGTCACATGAAGACAAAGAGGAATTTACCACAAAAAATAATTCCTCAACCTTGACTCCTCCTCCACTTACACAAGTTCAACAAAGAAGTCAACATGTGACACCACAAAAAGATAATAGGACAGTGTAGCGCAACCAAGAAAGTGCTTCTCTAAGAACACCATAAAGATATGCAACTCTATCTACTTCAAGTGCAACACCAGCCCATCTTCAGCAAGCATAAGAAGACCAAAATTCAGAAATTTAAATGAAATTTATGAGCAAGATGAAGTTGATAGTAGCGCTGGTCTAAATTCTTTATTTGCATTATTTTGTCATGTAGATGACCCAATCCACTTTGAATATACAGTCAAAGAAGAGAAATGGGTTGTGGCAATGGATGAAGAAATAGGAGCAATAGAAAAGAATGATACATGGGAGTTAGTGGACCTTCCGTAGGGAAAAGAAGTCATTGGATTGAAGAGGGTCTATAAGACCAAGAGCAACATTTAAGGAAAGATTGAAAGGCATAAAGCAAGGCTAATTTTCAAAGGATACAAGCAGCAACATGGTAGAGACTATGCGGAAACATTTGCGCTAGCCACGAGGATGGAGACAGTGCGTACATTGTTTTCGACTGACACACAATAGAAATTGAAAGTATATCAAATGGACGTAAAATCATAGTTCTCAAATGGACTGCTGAAAGAGGAAGTAGATGTTGTGAAACCTCCTCGATATGAGGTAGAAGGTAAAGAAGACAAGGTATGTAGGTTGCGGAAAGCTCTCTATGGGTTGAAGCAAGCACCATGTGCATCGTATAACATGATAGATGCTTACTTGATTGACAATAGGTTCCAAAAATGTGATGGTGAACCTACTCTCTACATCAAATAAAGTGACGGTAAGATTCTTATTGTCATTTTGTATTTAGATGATTTATATTTACAGGAAGTGATGATTTCCTTATCGCAGATTTCAAAGCAGTCATGAAAAGTGAGTTTGAAATGACTGACTTGGGTTTGCTAAGATATTTTTTGGGCATAGAAGTGAAGCAAAGAGAAAATGAAATTTTTATCTCTCAAGAAAAGTATGTTGCAGACATTTTAGAGAGATCCAATATGCAGAACAACAAGCCATGACTGACTCCAACTGTCATGGGGTTGAATTTGAGCAAGGCAGATTGCAGCAGCAATGTCAATCCGACATTATACAAAAGCATGGTAGGCATCCTAATGTATTTGACCGTAACTGGGCCTGATATAATTTATGCAGTGAGTTTGATATCGAGGTTCATGGAGACACCCAAGGAGACACATTGGCAAGCAACCAAAAGGATTTTCAGGTATGTCAATGGGACAAAGGAGTATGGTGTTTCGTACTCCACAAAAGATGAGTTTAGGCTGGTTGGTTACACTGATAGTGATTGGGTAGGAAGTGTTTATGACAGAAAGAGCATGTTAGGATATGTTTTTCATTTGGATTCAGGAGCCATTTCATGGGATTCCAAGAAGCAGCCGATAGTATCGTTTTCAACAAGAAAATTTGAGTATGTCACCACAACAGCAACATCGTTTCAAGAAATTTGGGTGAGAAGGATGTTGTAGGATGTATGTCATGAAAAATATGGAGTAACCACTACTTTTTGTGACAAAAGTTCAACAATTTCAATATCGAAGAATTATGTTTTTCACAAGAGGACAAAGCACATTGATGCTTAGTATCATTTCATAAGAGAATTAGTTAACAATGGTGAAATTGTGTTGCAACATTGTAGGTCAGAAGAAAAATTTGCAGACATCTTCACAAAGCCATTGGCACGTGAATTTTTTTTTATCTCAGATATTGCTTGGGAATGGTCAATGGCGACAATTGCAACTAAGGGGGAGTGTTTGAAAATGAATCACAACCACCACATTTAATTCTCTGACAGCAGTCATACCTCAGTGAATGTTTTGCAGGTTGCAAATTGAGTTTGCAGAGAAGGACAAGTTTAGAGCATAGCACATTTTACCCATTCCGCAAAAGATTAAACTAATGTGAAATAGAAATTTAAAGCATGGTTATTAAAATCGTATGGGTAAAAATTTAATCTGCAAGTGTTATTTACCTCACGCAACCTTTGTAAAGTTTAGAAAGTCATGTTCCCCCATCCTGTGTATTAAATTTTTTCTTTCATGCATTAATGTATTAGATATATATGTTTTTATTTTACATGTAATCAGTAGTAAAAAAAAATAGTGTGGTGGATGTAAGTCTGGAAAGACAAGAAGGAGAAAATCGTGGTGTAAATTTTGGTGGGTGCATGAAAACAAGAGTTCCGCAACACCTCATGAATGTAAATCTCAGTAAGAATATTAATTTTACTGGTTAAGGAGCCGCAAACTCCATATGAATTTGTATGTTGTATTTTTTAACTATCGGTCACTTGCGATTTTGTTTTGAAAATTTCACATATGAGTTTTACTGCAACAACTCTGTTTTACTATATTTCACTTTGAGTAAAATTATTTGATTTTATTTTCTCCTCTATAGTTGCAATTATCTATATTAAAAGTAAGACCTTCCTGATTTGATTTCCACAACTGTACGATCTGGATTAAGTGCGTTCCGCAACTCTATTTAAACTTCTGCAAATGTATGTTGTTTTTGTTAAAGTCATGTTGAGGAAAAGAATTACCTCTATAATTACCTCTATCTTAAAATTTTAACATTCTGTGCCATTACCAGTGACAAGCATTTGTGTAAACCCAAAGAGAAGATAATATAATTAAGAAGAAAGTGTGATTGGTGCCATTTTTCATGTTTTAAAATTAATGGTTTTCCATATCGAGGTAGAAAATGATGTTTTTTTTTGTAAGCTAGGCTAAGCTATATGATCAAAAAGAAACTTTACGTAGGCATTGGGCTGAGATGGTAAGCAGTGCTTAGCCTATCCGAGCCATAGAATGTTTCAAAATAGCGGAAGTTTGGGGCTGGATCCTAGGAGGAAGCCAACCCCTTAATAGCATCAGACAGTCATTATTTACAAAGTATTCTGTGACACATATAAAAACGAAATATCGGTATATTTGCTAAAATAACAACAAACAAAAAAGAACCGAGCAGTCGCGTAGTCATGGTGTTCCTTCATCATCCTCTATAGTAGGGTCCTCCAAGATGTGACATCCATATTCCTGCGCAGTGGCCTCCTCCTCAGCAAAAGGCACGCGTGGGGGCTTAGGAGGGGTTGCGCGGATGATAGGAGTGACTCGGTACTCAGTATCTCAAACTCTGGTCCAAACTCCATCCGAATCCATGACCCACATGTATGTATCCTCCTCTATGAGCTTGGGAATCTAGAGAGGCTTAAATTTATAAGGAGTGGGAAGCTTATAGTGCGTAATGGTGGACTTACTGGGACCTATTCTTCCTATCTAATTCTCTGGAGCTAAGGCTATCTCATCCTGGGTGCGCTCAGACTGTTAAGGTGCCTCCCTGTCATGGCTATTAGAAGAGTAGCCCTCAATGGATTCCAAACGGTGGTCATGACGACGGTGATAGTGACCCGAAAACGCACCTCTTTGGCTACCCCTAGTAGTCTTTTGACGTTTTTGTGGAGCTATGGGGAGGCTAACAAGCATAGGGGGGGAGACCGAACTTAAAGAAGTGAAGTTCATAGCAGGAGAATGCATAGAAGAGAAGGGGGGGGGGGGGGTGGGTACACAACAGAGGGTTACACAGCAGGGGGTGCGCAGGGGGGGGGGTGCGTAGAGGGAGGCACAAAGTCAAGGGGGATGCCAAGGGGGCTTGTAGTCAGGGGGGAATCAATGGGAGGAGCACACTGTAGGATGGCACAAGTAACAGGTTGCACGTCTAGCAGGTGGAGCGTGCAGGGAAACTGAAGCGGCAATAAGATAACAAGGGAAGAGGCAAAGATGGCTCTGGAAGTCGACTGTAGAAACGAAGGGATGAGAGAATGAGGATTAACAGCTTTTTTTGAAGACCTGTGGCATGAGCATAGATGTTGTGCAGTGTTGTGGCATGCTCACATATGCGAGTTGGGACAGTTCACTTGAGATTGCATGTGATTCAATGTATGGCAGAATATTAGGTTCAGTAGAGTACCAGTGTGAATGATTGCTGAGATGACGTTCTACATTAGGTTAAAGTTGGTTGTGCAAGGCATCGTCGACCTAAGCATGGGAAAAACTAGCTTCGCAGAGTCGAGGCATGTCACCCGCATCCGGGGTAGGTAGAAAATGATGTTGATTAACGTACATCTACCATTTTATAGTTGTGTTTGTATTGTTTATATTATTTGATAATAGAATGGGGATATTAGTATCCCATGATTGGCCCGAGACGAAAACCATAGAAAACAAGAAATGAATGGTGACAAGAGTTAAACCATTCAATTAATTTCTATTAATATAATTAATAAAAAAATTAACCTTTTTTTTTTTTTTTTTTTTGTCTATATGTAATGACTAATTATTAAAATGATAAAATGTTAAGAATTTAAAAGTTTGAATTGAAAATGATAAATAAAAATGTAAGTAGAGATTTAAAAAAAAAAAATTATTAAAAGTTATGATTTTAAAAGTTCTATTTTAAAAGCAATATTATAATAGTTTATATTTTCTTCAATTTTTGAATTTAAGTTTCTACTTGAAAATATTAAAACAAATCTTCAATATATTAAAATAAAAAGAATTGTTAAAATTTGGTTTAATCTCTATATTCTTAAATAATTAATGCATCTACAAATATTTATAAGTATTTATTTTGCATTATTTGACAACTTGATACTTCAAAGCCTTATACTACTCTTACACAAGTTTCCCATAAAATAGAGAAGCTATTAAAGATAGGTAAGGTTTTTGAAAGAAAAACATTTAATATCATAAAATAAAAGTAGCTATTAAAAGTAGGTAAAAATGTTTCAAAGAAAAACATCATATAATATTAAAAGAGCACATAATTAATTATAAAAAGGCATGTTGACTTAGGGGCATACCAAAGAGCTATAAATATTTATAATAGAGGTGACATTTTTTTTTTTTTTGTTATGAAAAAAATATAGAAAAATATTTATAAGTATTGTTAGACTTTAATGTTAGTTCCAATTAGAAATCAATTTATGAAGGTTGCATTAATGCAGAAAGGGACTCAAATGCAACAAAAGTTTAAAGGAAAATTTTAGATTGCATTTTCAGTGATAGAATATCATAAATGTGTTTATTGGTTGTTTTTGTATTGTTGTGATTGTATTGGAGTTCTAGTACTAAGGCTTAACAGAAATTTTGTTAAAAAAATTCGCATTATAATTTAGAAATATTTTATTTCAGTAGTGACATAATAATTTTAGATAGATTATATATGTTAATATTATATATCTAGATGAATCTATATATAAAATGATTTCACATTAAAATATCATATATATATATATATATATATATATATATATATATATATATATATATATATATATATATATATATATATATATATATATATATATATATATATATATATATATATATATTAAACCACCAAAACCTAAAATAAAAATATGATTATTAAAATTTTTCAAAAACTTGAGTAAATTTTGTAAATTATTTTCAAAAGTTACACATTAATTAAAAGCTAAATATTAGTTTGACACACTTAGCTAGATTATTGGATGTGTGTATTGTTTTTCATAAATATTGAGATTTAAAGTGTGTATTACTTTTCATAAGTATATAAATTTGATATGTTTACTATTATAACATTTATGTGGCATATATATTTCATCAATAAGAGGAAATAAGAAAATTGAAATTGAAATTGAAATTTCAAAATTTTTAAAATTTCCAAAAATAAATTTTAATTTCCAAAATATTGAGTTTAATAGTTATTTTTTTCAAAAATTTAATAAAATTAGTAAAAAAAAATATATAAATATTCAGAACTAATTGAAAGTCAAACCATTTTGACTATAAAATAATTACAATATAACCTTTCATAAACAAATATAATAATATAATAATTATAATAACATTTTTTAAGTTATTATTCTTATATATAATAATTATAATTACATATTTTTAAATTTATTATTCTTATCATGATACTTAAATCATTGTTCAATACATCAATAAATTACAAATATTAATTAGTATATTATATTAGTAATAGAGAAATTTACAAAAACATAAAACTTCAAAAAAAAGAAAGAGAGGTTAAGGGAAACTTGAAAGGGGAAGAATTTTAAGTAAAATATAGTTGTAAGAAGAAAAGGAATACTATAAAAGTTAAGTCAAAGGATATGGGACATGGGGAAGGGGATATGAAGAATAGAAAAAAGATAAAAACTTGGGGAGAAAAAGGATGAAATATTAAGGAAAGGGAAAGGAACCGAATGTAGAGGAGACATGAGAGAGAATAGTAAGGAGACAAAAATTTAAGGGATGAAAGAAAAAAGGAAGGGGAAGTGAGGGAATGATAAGGAGGAGATATGAGAGAAAATAACAGGGAGAAAAAAATTTGAAGGGGGAGAAAAGTGATGAAAAACCAAGGAAAGGGAAAGGGACATGATGATAGAAGAGGAGACCTGAGAGATAAAGGGAAGGGGAGGAATTGTTAGAGGAGGAGGTAAGATGGACGAAAGAAGAGAGGATAAATAATTAATAAAAAAATTGGTGAAAATTAAATGCATGCAAAGAAAGGAAAAGGTAGAAGATAAGGAGAGATAAAAGAAAGAGCTAAAAGAGGGATTGGGAATACAAAGAGAAAGTAGAACTCAATTTGGAGGGAAAAAAAAAATAATAAGCGAATGAAGCAAGGGAAAAGAGAAAAGTGAATAATGCAAAATGAAGAAGTGGAAAAATACATGGAAGGACACACAAATGAAAGGAATATGAGAGATGGGAGAAAGAAGAAGGAATAAGTAAGGGAAACAGAACTAAATATAGTAGGCTGGGGGGGGCGTGTACAAGGAAGAAGAAAACAACCAAATCAATGAAGAGAGAAAGAAAAAGGATACTTGGATCTTACTTATTGTAAGACCACTATCTTTGTTGAGATTATTTAGATTATGATTTCTAAGGCTGGTATGTTTTTTCTTTTGCATATCTTTTTAAGCAAGGATCTTAATATGCTGGAAGCAAATATGGTGCTTAGTTTTCCAGGAAAATTTCCTTTTGGATAGGGAATAATAATATTTCAATGACATTTGTCCATATATTATTTCTTTTAATTAAATTGAAAAGAAAATAGTGCATAACTATCTTTGAGATAAATCTAAACTCTTCATCATGTCTATTTCTAAAATATTCTATGGATATTATAGAGGTTATATCCCTACTATCAACTTGATAATTATTTGTAATTAAATGAAAAGAAAATAGTGCATAACTACTTTTTCTATAAATCTTAACCCTTCATCATGTCTATTTCTAAAAATATTCTATAGATATTTCTTGAAAAATATAAAATTTTTAAATATTTAAATAATTTTATAATCATTAAAAACAAATTTACTTATTAAATAATTAATTTAAAAAATAGATAAACCCAATAATTAATTTTAAAATATATATATATATAAACATTGAATTGTATTATAGTTAAGTAGCCTAATTAATATATGAACACCCCAGAAGGTGCAAAGAGAGGCCGATAGGAGTATTGTTTGTGAATTATTAATTTGAAGTAATTGTAGTTTTTGACATGAAGGGAAAAAAAGAAAATTGCATTTCAGTCATCAGAATTTAACTCATGAAACAGAAAGATGAAATTTTCTCTATTAATACAGATATATGACATGTTAACATATTTTCTGATTTAGAGGACCAATTTGATGGCCCGAAAGATGAAGAAATTTGCAGTGTAGCGCACTATACTGTGAAAAACATCGTTTTACGGGTCAAAAGATGCAGATTTTATACTGTGAATCTTGAGTGATCCTCCTATATATAATTATGATATATAATTATGACCTGAAACATAAAGAGGCAGATAATTTATATGACGTAATCTTCCATTGCTCCTACCAACCTCTATTAACACCAATATTTATCTCATTTTCCCATTAATTAATCACTACTCGCTGATAATCATATCAGCACTCTCCTACAATCAGTATTTGCAACTTGTAATGAATCCTTGTTTCTTTCAATCCTAACTGTGACATGCAATAGTTGCAGCTACTGCATACCCCGAGGTCTGCCAGAAAATGCAGATTTAGTGGCAAACTTCTGGGGACTGTCATCTTCGATTCTGCAGTTAGTATTTCCAATCTCTTTATCCAACATTGATTTTTGTTATCCACTAGTTTTACCTGCGACTTTTATGTGCTGGGTATTTCCGTTCAGGAGATGTCAGCTTCCTTTCTGCAGTTAGTATTTCTAATCTCTTTATCCAACATTGATTTTTGTTATCCACTGGTTTTACCTGTGACTTTTCTGTGCTGGGTATTTCTGTTCAGGGAATGTCAGCTTCCTTTCTGCAACTGGGTATTTCTCATGAAATATAAGGTAAGGTAGTGGACTATCACAAATTTCATTTCCTTCCTACAATATTTCAGCATCAACCATTGAAAGCCTTAGTATAAAAACATACACAGTGTACACACCATAGAAGCGTGTAACCTGCATTACAATTCCATATGGCTAAAGAACAACAACATTCTTGTAAATAAATCAAAACTCAGAAGTTCAGCATCAACCATTGAAATTTTCAAATCCTTAGTATAAAAACACACATAGCGTACTCACCATAGAAGTGTGTAACCTGCATTGCAATTCCATATGGATAATGAAAAACAACATTCTTGTAAATATTATGTACATATCCATCACAATTCTTTCTATTCTTTCTATTTAATGCATATAACAGAACATGAATAAAAAAAATCTGTGATTTTGATCTCTTTAGATCAGCCGTTGCTAATAAAGGCGTCCACTTTAGTGTTCATGCTTCTGGATAGAAATTTCATGCAGATGGGAGGATTGACTTTAGCCAGAGCCAGAAATGAGGCCGGAAGAGTCCAAATGCTATCTCCACATATGAGACCAGAAGCCACTGCAGGAACCATTACGTCAGCGTCTTTGCAGTTGATCTTCTGTCAAACGAATACAATGGTCGTCCCCACGTACATATCGATGGCAAAGTAACCTCCAAGGTAGAAAGGTATAGCCATGGAAAATAGAGGCCGATAGGAGTATTGTTTTGAATTATTTTTTTGAAGTAATTATAGTTTTTGACATGAAAGAAGTGAATGATAATTTAATTTTTTATTTAGTCAATGAAAAGAAATGATGATTAGTGTAGTCCTATGTTGCTGGAAATGATTAGTGCAGTCCTACAGTCATGATAATTTAATTTTTTATTTAGTCAATGAAAAGAAATGATGATTAGTGTAGTCCTACGTTGCTGGAAATGATTAGTGCAGTCCTACAGTGATTTTGAAGGTCAGAAACTGAGCTTAAAAGGTTGAATTTTGGGCCACTACATATTCAGAAACTTGCTCCATTGGAAAACTGAGTGAAAATCAGAATCAAACGAATCTAGAATGTCGGAACCTAATAAGCTAAAAGTGTTAAGTGTTAATTTAATGGGAAGAGAAGCTACGCCAACAGACTAATATTTAGTTGAATTGAAAATCTGAGTAATATTTCTGGCCGTCGACTAACCTTTAGTGCAATAAAAAACTGAGAGTAACTTTTCTTGTGTATTTAATGTTTTCACAATTTTGATATGATACAAATTTATTAAATTAGTAATAGAAAAAAATAAGTTGAACAGAATTTAGAAGCAACTGATAAGTCTTTAATTTCTTAGTATTTAAATTTGCTTCTAAAGATTTATTAACTCTATTGTGCATTATATCTTCGATTCATTTTTATTTGCTCATATACCATATATTTTATATTTTCATGTTCTTGTTAAAATCTTATTAAATATAGATTTCTCTCATAGCAGAGGTTTCTAGACAGGACTGGATTTAAGGGGAAGAGAGGCTACGGCAACAGACTAATATTTAGTTGAATTAAATATGAGTAATATCAATGCCATCCAACAATGAAAAAAATCAATTAAGGTTAAAATTGCTCTGTCTAACTCTATAAATGTGATGGAATCTTCTTCAGCATGTCTGCATGAAACCCTACCTTTTTAGGCCTGTATAGCAAGATTTTTGGTCATAATTAGTGTATTTATGGTCTGCTGCGAGTAGTCTCTACCCAACTTTTTTAGGCCTGTACAGCAAGATTTTTGGTCATAATAAGTGTATTTATGGTCTGCTGCAAGTAGTCTCTGTAATGTTTGATACTCTGGCTGCAGACACCTTTCAGGTCCTTGGGGATGTTATTTATTCAGAGTATCTAAAAATAGTGGGGGTTTCCACCGCCCTGGTTATGTTTATTAAACTGAATGCTAGAAATATCAGTAGTGAAGATTTGAATCACGGGATTGCTAATCTGAGGAGGGACTAGATCAAGGATCATGACTTATTGTCATGTTTTTTGGGGCATCAGTGGGGAGGTTCCAGAGGCATAACAGCCCCGGTTGAAATATTGCCAACTAATTCTCCACAAATATGTAACAGAAACCAAAGGATACATTCTAATTGTAATGATGTTGTGGGAAAACATATAGCCTAACACATAGAGATGCATACAAGTCAAATAACGAACCAATACAGTCTGTGATCCAAAACTGATCTAAGATTTCTGATCAGAATTTAGCAATAAGCAATGAAATTGTCCCTAGCAGTTGTGTAGTTGTGCCTTAGATTTGGTCAATTAGGCTACCAAGAACAATTTTGAAGCTCATTTTAACACAAGTCAATTGATTGTCATCTGCATTAATCAGCTTCATATTGAAGCTTATATCAGCCCTGAAATGATGCCCACAAACAAGAATTGTGAGACGGTGAAAGAAAATGAAGATGCAACTTTAAAACTGCCCACGATAGACTTATGAAAAACATCATTCAACAAAGTCCTTATCATTTATAAAGTAAAAGCAAGTAAAAGCTAGAATTGTAGACTATTCCTCATTGCCTCTTTTTTCAGAAAATTTGGGTAGTTAATATCTATCATTTTTTCTATTTTACATCTCACTTTTGAGGTGGAGGAGATGCAAGGTTCTGGAGATTGCACTGCTCCAATGTTCCATAGAAATTGGTGACACTTTTTCCATATGTAACAATTCTCGTTTGTTTTGTAATGGGTTTTCATGGAAGACATGTGATTTTTATTTAAATTTACAGCAACTACTACAACTTAGGCTGCCTTCTTCATCTAAATCTTGATGAGAACATGGGTTCCTAGTATTCGTGTTAACATGTATGTCATGGATGCATGCCCAGTGTTAGGCTTCAAATATACAACCTAAATTTATTAGCTTCCTGCATTCTGGATTGATTTTATTTTTATTTTGAGTTGTTGTTATTTGAATCTCAAATGCAGTAGATGGCCCCTTGTGAGGTCCATATAACAGCTTACAATAGAACTGTCATGGTGATTACAATCTATGCCAGCTGCGAAGTTAATATTCAAGGATTCCGTACAAAAGGTTTTGTGCATGATAAGTTATGGGTACCCAATCAATATGGAGTGTATGTGAGGGAAAATTCTATTTCTATCAAGCCAGAAATCAGTTCGTCATGAACAATATGTCATACAAAGAAGGAATACGCTATTTATATTCACAACTCTATGAATATGCCAAATATATGTGCAATTGAATGGAAAAAATACCACTCTTTGATTTATTTTTTTGACCAGGAGACAACGTGCATGGAGTAATGCCAATTCATTATCAGATGACCCTCAGATGTACAAAGAAGAAACAGAATATCACAATTATGATGACAGCATTTTCTCTGTCTTTTTAGATTGATATCCAAAACAGCAACTCAGAGAAATTTCCAAATGAATAGAGTTGCAGTTCGATAGTTTGTGTCATGGCTTGGGATCAACAAAAGGTAGGCTTACAGCTTCACATTTCCTTTAAAGCTTTCTGTTTTAAAAGTAAATCTATGCATAACTTTATCCCATACAAGGATGCAAGGTTCAGGGTCAGAAAAGGCGGGGTATGAGGTTTCTTTTCTTTTATTTATTCAATTGCTGCAAGAGATGAACATAAGAAAGGAAGGCAGGAAAAGGTTCAGAATCAGAGCTTTTTGAGCAGCAAATGCTAGCAGATGACTCCCTGAGATCTGATCACTAAATTACGATTTTCTGGAGCATTTTTTGGAGCAACCAGAGTTACAAATATTCCTAGGAATAAAATACGAAGGAATTTGCAATTGAGAACACAAAACAGGAATTTGCACATATTTAATATTTGCACATATTAAATGCTATGCCATTTGCAAATAAAATTTTCCCAATTGATGCATCGATGTTATTCCTATCTTATACATCCCATAGGCAATCGTTTGGGTGTTCAGGAATAGTACCAAAATGGTGTGGGAGATTTTGTGTTGTTATCATAAGGTCTACGTTTATTTGTGTAGGACAAGTAGCTTTTCTTGTTTTCAGTCGTTCACTAAATAATTTAATATTATTGTCCTTTTTGAGATAAGAATTTTGTCACAATTTTCTTTTTGTTCTCTCCCAAGTCCCAACCCCACATAAATGCCACCTCTCTCTTGCTATTGATCCAGATTGTTTAAGGTATTGCAAACTTTTGCGACAATGGATCCAAATGCTCTCTGAGGATATGGATGACGACATTTCAGAGTTGCGCACAACCTTGCATCAAATACCCTTTTGGTTTCCAAGAATTTTGTTGATGGATTTCGTTTTGGAATAGTGTAAGGGGTTATTTTGTGAAGCAATAGAAGGGGTGCTTGAGCTTTTTGTTGTAATGCTAGAGATTGGAGTGGGTAAAAATGAGAAAATGTTAAAATGCAGAAAATAAGACCAAGGAGAAGAATACCTTTAAAAAGCAAGCCCCAAATATGAAGAACTTCCCAACATATTATTTGAGTAAATATTGAACTCCAAGAATGCTCCTTCACGACACATGCTGCCTCAAACTCTCCAAGTTAAAGTGCAGCCCAGAACTCTCTAAGACGCACGTGCTATCTGGATTATTTATGGAAGCTCAAATCTCACATTTTGCAAGTAAAGAATAAGCCCACAAGCGTCTCTTTATGTTTTAAGGAATTAGGGCCCATTTATGTTTTATGAAGGCTGATTTTAAAAAAGTTTCCTTGTTGACCAAAACAACTGAGGAACGATCATTTCTTGGCTATTTCTTAATGGATGTTACCACTACGAAACGACCCCAGAAATAACTTAAGAAATGTCAGGCAATTTTGGGATGGTACAAACAAAATGACATCCATTTTGGGGATAATGACCAAGAATTTCTTATCCAAGCATTTAGAGCTTTTGGCACAGCCATAATCTAATAAAATAATAAATGTCAGGCAATTTTGGGATGCTACAAATAAAATAACATCCATTCTGGGGATAATGACCAAGAATTTCTCATCCAAGCATTTAGAGTTTTTGGCACAGCCATAATCTAATAAAATAATAATTTTATCTTTGAAATTTGAGCTGCAATATTTTGTTAAAAGCTCCTGGTCCAATATGCAGTATTGGGCTTTGCTCTGCTTTCTGGAAATTTTGCAGCAGTCCAGTTAGGGTTTTCTCAGTGCTTTTCCTATAAAAAGTTTCCACAACTATTCTCAAAAGATCATGATAGGAAGGATGATCCCCTTGTTATCTCCATCAATGACTAGGGACCGATTTCAGAACTTTAAGGAAAAAAACATGCTTTGCGTGTTACCTCTCAGATAGTCAGACTTGTGCTCAAAGATATTCAAGTCCCGGAATGAAATGCAACCCTAGAGAATCCTGGTCGGTGACATATCACATCCTCAATCAAACAAAATTTATGCTATGTTGGAGACCTTGGGAAAACAGATGAAGGAGGCAAGATATATACCTATGACAGATTTTGTGCTACATGATGTAGAGGAGGACGTGAAAGAAAACATGCACCACAGTCATAGTGAGATGCTGGCAATTGCTTTTGGGCTACTTAACACAAGACCTGGCACCCCTATCTGGATCATTAAGAATCTCCGTGTGTGTGGTGACTACCACAGTGCGAAAAAGTTCATCTCCAGGATTGTCAATCGTGAGATTGTTGTGAGGGGATGTAAATCGTTTCCATCATTTCAAGAACGGAATATGTTCTTGTTGTATTGAAAGTTTTGTTGTAACTATGAAATGAGGAAAGCACTATTTGTGTCAATGCAATTGGAATTGTTTTAGCATAACAACTTTTATATGGAGTGGTTTTAGCATAATTAGCATAATTATTTGTCTTGACTCTTGTGCATAACACCCTTCAAGATTTTGAAACAAATGGAACAATTGGAAACAGTTGCATGTGTCTGCCACATTCTTATATTTAACTTTAGAGTTAGATAACCATGGGGATAATATGGAAAACTCAGAACATCTAAACAAATAATGATGCAAGTGCATCACAATTCTGCTCAAATATCAAAATACAATAATAGCCTAAAATGTAATAGAACCCTTTTCTGCAACTACTTAACCAAAACTTTCCAGAAGTGTAAAGCAAGTGGGAAAAAGGGATGCATATTTTTATATGGTTGAGATCTATCCAACACTAATGTTATTTGCGGCAGACAGCTGTGCAGGGAAATAATGTATTGTATGTGCAACATTTTATGTGTAACTCATACAAATGAGCTACCTAATTGCATATCAAGAAATTACTAGTCAAACAGGTCTTTCAATATTACTTGTTATCCTCTGTGATTCCTTCTCTTTCCCATGTCGGAAGCAGAGCAATCAACGATAATGTGCATTTTAGAGTCACCACTTGAAAATATGACAGCAACTTCACCATCAACAGGCAGACTGATACCTTTGCAAGAAAAATGAATCTCCAACTATAAATTGTTGCATATGATCTTGTCCAGTGTGATAGACTACTCAAAAATAGAAATTAAACACAACAGAGTGAACAAAAGCTCATATGGTATGCCCACCAAAAAATTTGCTGAAGTGGCACCAGTCATACTTTCCAGGTCGTTTTGACTATGCAACTAGTATTCCTTGTGAACTTGTAAGCACTGTTAATGCAATTGTCACAACAACCTGAATAAACACAAACAGAAAATGATACGTCAATAGGAAAACCTTCAAAGGGCATGCAACCAACGGAACTACTATATCAAAATACTCACTTGCGTTTCCACTCTGATCCATTCTGAATAGCAATTTTTGGATTATTTATGATACCTACAAAGCATGTACCAATACAGGCATACTCATTTAAACTGATTCCGTTTCTGTGAGTATCACTAACTAAAGTGTTACCTATATACAGAATGGTATCAAAGAGTTGTTTTGGTGTCACAGTGTAGCATGAACATACCTTCGAAGCCAAATCTAGGGGGTGGATCTTCAATATCTGATGGGCCCTCGTCCTTACTCTGCCACGATGAAAGCAACCATCAGGAACTTTGTCCTTTGTATATCATTCATTTATGCAGTATGCACAAAACAAACTGGTTTGATCTATTGATTATTGGGTGGCATTAGTTAACACGACGCCATAATTCAAATCCCGAGGAGCCATTTCAATCCCATCTGCAGCAGAGACCTTAATGCCAAAGTTACAAGCGAATGAAACATGCACCTCTATGGGGACCTGAGATCTCCAAAATATGCTTTATTTACAATAAGAATGATTCTACAGTTAGCCCTTCATTTTTAGATAAAAAGAAAATTAATCGGCGTTGAGACCTCATGTTCGGAGGTCAAACAGAAATAGCAGCATTGGAATCCTTCCATGCCATGAACTAAGTAAGAAAATAATAGATATATCAAGGCCGTCTAGGCAAAAGCTCGCTTTCCGGCACATGGATACCATATTTTTAAACACACAACATCCACCCGATGAGTCTAAAATTTTACGAGGCTATAGAACAGCGTTACAAATGGCCCAAACAAATGAAACCAATTCACCAATCACCCTCGATGCCAGATTTGCACAAATACAGGCAATCGAGAACAGACCCACTATAGAGTGCTATCTATTTCCAGAGCGCTCAATCTCCAGCAAGCTATTTATTTCCACGAAGCAAGATTCAACAATCGAACATCAGTTTTTGGAGTGTCTCTACAGGGCTTGAGATCACCAAAGAGCTATCTATTTCCAAGAAACAAGATTCAACAATCGAACATCAGGTTTTGGAGTGTCTCTACAAGGCTTGAGATCACTAGAGTGCTATTTATTCTTCCGAGATACAAGATTCAAAATTCAATCATCAGCATTTGGAGGGGACACAAATTGGGGATTTTAGATTCTGACATTGCATCATCAAGCAGAAAAGAAAGTGTAGCACTTGAAATCCCAGTAAACCATGAATTTACTTCAGCACAAATATAATATTTAAAATGCGGGCATCATATCTCAACATAAGCGTCACTTGCCAAAACTTACAACCTAATTATTAAACACATCAGATACACCTAAAGGAAGCCTAGATCGTCTTATATTGGCGATTGTGCTAATGGGCAGGGCCAAACTGTAGTGCCACAGAATCCCACAATGTCATCACCTTGCAGCTAGAAAAACACATATTTTTTTCAAGGCTGCCTTGGCTAAACTCTCGAACAAAACAACACGCCATATTATCAAAGAGAACATGACATAAGGAACTCTATATTTATAAATCCAGATGATAAAGGACCCCATTCTTCAAACAAATGCAGGCCCATGACAGTAGAATCCTATGATGAGACTGTTAGAATGGCATAGTTGTCTCGTTGGGTATTGGTTATTTAACAAACCCTACTGGGTTTTAACAGATGACAACGCATTGATAAATGAAGGATTATACATTGGATCCGAAGTAGCAGGGCTGTATTTTAAGCAGAGCATCATTCCATTTCGGCTACAATCACAAGAAGATAAGCATCCATCAGACCCAGAGCATGATGTGATCAATCTACTTCATTGGCTAAATTTTAAACCGAATGGATGAATGTCTTAAATGCAGACTTATGAAACTGAAAGTCACATAATTTTACTTGTAATATTTGAAATTATGAACAAAATAAGCAGTTTATACAAATTATGTGTGTTTACATGAAGGTCTTTAAAATCTTAATGGATGATATTATAGCTAATCTAACTTCCCAGGTAGCTGATATAGATCGAAACCAAAGTTTAACCTAGATTGATCTAACACTGAGCATTGGGTAAATTCCTGAATGGATAATCTCTAACCTTCTTGAGGAAGCCTGCACCAAATGCATGTGTGACCTTTAGCGTCCCTTTGACACGGTCATTCATGATAGGCAGTACATCATCTGTATGCTCTGCCTTGATCCTGTGAACCTCCTGAAGAAACACCACTTAAACAAATCAATCCTAAAATGCATATAGTTTGATAGTAAGATGCCTCATAATGCCAATTTGACAAGGTAAATACTTGGAATGATGAAACAAAGTAGAAAAAAACACCAGTACTGTGGTCCAAAGATAGCTGCACAACACCTAAGGTTGGCTTCTTTCCTGGTAGATCCATATCATTTGAGCAATCATCGAAGGCCTCCAAATCGTGTGAGGTTCCCTCACTGATTTTTTCGAAGTCTTTGCAGGGTCGAGATTCTCCCAGTCACTGATTTGTTCCAAGTCTCTGCAGGGTCGAGATTCTCCCACTGCCTGAGATATAGAAACGATTTCACCCAGATCAGGTTTTAGTTTCTTCGCCAAGATTGCCCGACTATCCCCAACTTTCATCATATACACATCTTCTCCCTTCATCAACATTACAAGATCCCATCAGAGCCAACTCTGGATTTTCCGCGACGGAGCATGAACTTACACAGCATGCGGAGCGAATAACGGGAACAGAACAAGTTAGTTCGAACCAGTTTTAAATGAGTAACAGGTGTTATTTTTTTAATGAGTAACAGGTGTCCTCTGTACAATGAATATGTTGACGAAAAAAAAATTAACATGAACATTAAGTAGTTTAATTAATAGATAAATGATCTTTTTTACTGTATTTTTCCTCGTTAATTTTAAGCTAAATCTAGCCGAGATTTTTTAAAACATGAGTTTAAAGTGCCTTAAAATTTTCAAGGTGCTGAGACCCTTCATTGCTTGTGAATAAATATTGGTATCATGAAGAGATAACTACAGGTGGTCGCTGAGTAGGTGACGACAAGGCCCCTAAAGCATGTCTGTTTCGTCTATCTGATGTGTTTCCTGCTTTTTTGATAGAGAAAGAATGGTATCAGTAATGGGTGTACATAAAGTAGTTCCAGTGGTGAAAGTGGGTACAGTGGGTTCCAGTGTTCTCTGTAACAAGTCTATATCGTACATAGACAGATGATCTCCTGCTGAATTCAGTAAATATCATACATATCATTCAGTACCTCGGGGAATCCCTAAATGTATAAATCTGCCTAAGTCAGGGCATACCGGACCAGCTTGTTGTTGGTTGGATCAAACCTAATGCTTGTGTTGCTCAAAAAACATGGATGGACGATATGATTATTTCACATTCTAGGTGTTACGCCCTCACCCGTGCTTAGGTAAATGTGATAGAAATGTGAGGTATCCACGTGGAACCGTACTTCATAATCATAGCATAAATAGTGCTTAGTTTAGCTCAAATGAATTCCTATCTCCCATGACCTGTTCTTATGACAATTATAGCATTTCAAGTCTAGCCTGCATAAAGAGATCATGCAATTAGTATTCTCACATGACTCAGGAGAGATACTTTAGGACATCCACTAATACGATGTACTATATGCAAGGACCAAGTAGAGAAGCTAATGGGATCAATCAAGACATATGCAAATATGCATATAATCTTATAGATAATTGAAAAGTAAAGCTTGAAACATATGCCCAAGTAGGGTGAAATCATGTAGCCATCTCAAAATTAGCTTATAGCCGCAACACATATCAGATGAGACATGAAATTACAGATGAGTGGATGAGTGGAGACTTAAATGAGGTTTATGAAAACAAAGCAGTGAAAGACCCAATATTTCATGAATAGCTCATATATAAAACTTGTGTAGGTGCAAGGCATTAATTAGATATTGCAAAGGCTCACCCTCTACAAGCAAGGAAAGAAGCGGACTACACCCGGGTTCCAGGAACACACTCACTCTTACCAATAAAAAGATCCCAACTGTGACGGTTAACTATACAGTAAGGAAAGCCCTCACAGTAAGGCCAGAACAAGAACTAGCAAGAACCAGCCAGAACAATAACCAGCTTGAACACGAACTCTGGTCATGGCCTTTAGGTTAGGTGCGCGGGTTCGGAGTTCACGGTCGCAAGCATGTCGATAGCGCTTCTCCTCAACAAGTCCAATCAAGAAATCCTTCTAGTTACATAGCCATCTCCCCGTATAGTATAGAGAAGCAACTCTCTAAAAACAACTATTCTACAATCTTGGTTAAATGCAACTTCATGGATTTTGGGGGTTGGGACACGTTTACTAGATTGAGAAATCTTGGTTAAATGCAACTTCATGGATTTTGGGGGTTAGGACGTGATTGAACAATCTTGGTTAAATGAAACTTCATGGATTTTGGGGGTTGAGACACGTTTACTAAATTGAACAATCTTGGTTAAATGAGATATGAAAATCAATACCAACAGAACTAGTAGCGGCAGGAATAGTGAAATCTTAGTTAAATGCAACTTCATGGATTTTGGGGTTGGGACGCGTTGACTAGATTGAAAAATCATCGTTAAATGCAATATGAAATTCAGTATCAACAGAACTAGTTGTAGAAGCAGCAGTACTAGTTGCAGCAGCAATAGTGGTACAACAGCAATAGTGGTGATGGTCGTTTTTTCAAGAGTATTATGAGGAAGAGCATGTCTGTTACTCTAGTGTTGTTTACCATCGCATATTGCAAGCATTAATCATTGGTGAATGATGGTAACAAATGGAAATTTGAGATGGGAAATGGCTTCATTGACACAGAATGGAGTGATCCAGATTTCCAAATAGAGAAATGCTTTGGGTCAGTACCCCTAGTTTATGGATGGTGACTTGCGTAACTCTCATGTCCTTCCACATCGCAGCCAATAGATATTTTATGCACATGGCCACCTAGGAGTAGTTGTAGGAGAAGGAAAGCCTGCACAATATTGAGAATTATTTCATATGCATTTTTACTTGTGGAAAATGGTAAGAATAAAGGCTCTTATTTGGAAAATAACACTGCATATAAATATTTGTTTTGGTGAAAAACAAATATAAGTGTTCTTGCTATTGATACCTCCCATAAAGATGAGTAATTTGTTAAATAAGAAATTGACATGTAAAAATAAAAAAGTCAATATAAAAAATATAGAATGGATTGTAGCGACTCATTTCCTCACCATGTAAAATGAGGCTAGATAGAGAGACAAGTAATTCAATAAATAAATAAATCTTGCAGTGTTCTTGAAAATAAAATAATGGTTTTGTCATTAGTTATGGTAAAATATTTCCATGATGTTGGTATAGATTAGTTATTTAATAAATTTATAGAAAATATGTCAATGGATTTTAATGTATAAGAAATCATGAATTTTCATTTTTAAGAGAGTGATAATAATTTAGTTTGAAAAAGAGAAAGAAAATTTTTCTTAGAATAATATGATTCATACAAATATTATTTAGAAAGAAAATGTTTTTCTTGTGGGTGAAAGATAAGTCAATTGTGTTAATTCCTTTGTAAGTGTTTGCAAAAGTTACCTGTTTTGGTGGGTAAAAAGATAAATTATTTGTGTGTTTGATTTAATTGCATGTTTTACTCCATAAAAGCTTAACCCTGTTATTATTTTAAAAAGACTTTCATATTTCTTATGTGCAAAAGAAAGTTTGGTTACGATACTTTCTTGAAAACAAATTTATGAGAACTTTATAAATAAAATATAGAGAAACTGTGTTGGGTTCTTTAAGATAAGTATTTGATTATTTTTATGCTATCATAACTACTATGTTAGTTACAAAGAATAGTCATGTTGTAGAGATATGATATTTATTTGCATGGATAGATGAAATATTGAGTTATATTTCTTTATAGAAGAACTATATGATTTTTTTTATGCTATCATAACTATTACGTTAGTTTCTTTCGGAATAAGATCATGTATATGCATGCAGAATTTGTATTAGATTTCATTGGAAAGAATATACATTTGTATGTGGGAAATGATACCATGCTATCTTATCCTACATTGGAAAAGATTCTTTGGGAAAGAAGATGGAATACATGCACAAAAACAGTGGTAATGTGTTGGTTTCCTTGAAATATTATGTGGGTAATGTTGGTATAACCTTTGGAAAATAAGAAAAGTATTTGTATGCTTTATTGCGTTAGTTTTACAGAAAAGAAACATGTGTTTTCATGTTTTGTTTCTTTAATCATTCCTTTGGGAAGAATATTTGGTAAATCATATGCATTTGCATGCATAGGAACAACATTTGTTGTTTTAGATTTCTTTACATGCATCAAAAGTATTATGCGGGTAATGTTGGTATAACCTATGGAAAACAAGAAAAGTATTTGTATGATTTATTGCATTAGTTTTACAAAAAAGAAACATGTGTTTGAATGCTTTGTGGTGTTAATCACTCCTTTGGAAGACTCTTTTTGAAACCATATGAATTTTCATGCATAGGAACAACATTTGTTGTGTTAGCTTTCTTTACATTCATCAAAAGTAATAGATTAAGGGTTAGATATTTTGATTAAATTTATGTAATTTGCATGCACAACGATCATGTATTAGTTTATTTTAAAGAAATGTTTGGCAGTTATAGTCATTTGTCTTGAAAGAATGTGTACTTATGATTGTTTATGGATAGTGCATATGAAGTTCTATTAAAGGAAGATATTAAAAGAAACATGACACAATACTTTACTTGAATGTCATGAATGCACGTGAGTAGATGGAGAAGCATCACTAGTATAGATTTGTGAATGGGTTGATTAATACCTTATGAATCCTAACATCAATGTATATTGAAGAAAACATTAGTAGGAAAGGATATATTGATGCGGGAGCATCCCACATTTCCGAAAAGAGGCAGAGAATGGTTAACTGTCTGGGTGATTGACATGTGGTTATGAACAGGTGGTGGAACCTATGGTTTCTTTTTATTATTTAAGTTATTTTCATTTACTGTTAAGTTACACAAGGACAATCAGATTAGGAACATAAACTTTTCTGTAGTTAATTAATTAGCTAGCTGTTTACTTTTTGTTTACAAGAAAAAGGAACTGGAAAAATAAGTTAGGTGCATTCGGTTGACAGTTTCAACTGAATCTTGAAAACTGAATCTCAATTGTAATATTTAAACAACCGTGCAAACATGTGAGGGGTTTGATTTTTCTTCCCTCAAGATAACAGAGAAAAATAGATAAACTGAAGAATAAGAATTGCAACCAGAAATTATCTGTCTGCCAAGACCTGTAGACTACTTTAAATTGTTTTGTTCTTTATACTGAGAAATGGTGGTGTGAAATTTCCAGCCCAAATGATATGTACAGCCATGAGTGTGTGATAAAAAAATGATACATATGAGAATTGAAACCTATTGAATGTATGATAGCATGTAAGAAGAAACAGAGACTTTCTTTTGTCTTGTATTATGTATTAACAGGAACAGAGTAACGGAGCCGAGGTCTACAGCCATACAACATACGAAATAATTTGCCATTCGACATAGCAAGGAAAACCAGAAGGTGCATTCTATTAAATACCAGGTGAGTCCATGTCGCACTGAAGCAATTATAAACTTTCTTTCACAATACTAAGAACAACATTCTTGCATAATATGTAAAAGAACAGAGTTCATCCAGAGTATGCAAACAGGAAGGACGAGCATATTACATAACCCGAGTTAGGGTTCGAAAAACTAGAGAAACAACCCAGTTGCGAACAAAGAAACCTACGACATCTAAACTATAGTGACTTTCCATTCCTGTGAAAGACTTGCAGCCTACAGGCGGCAACGAAACAATATAATCAATAGACAAGAACTCTGATAACAGGATCAGTTACAGGACTGAAGGAGAAGGCAACCCTACCGGAGGGTTCGGGGTTCAGCAAGAACGAGCCGGGGTTCCGACTGACGGAGGAAAACTGCACAGAAACAAAACAATAACAAATTAGCACAAATTAACAGGAGTTGATAGATAAAGGAAGAACGATTAACTGTGAAACAGTTAGAGTTAAATATCGGAGAGGAACTCACCGAGAAGCTGGGTAAAACGAGAAAAGCCAGGGTTTCGATAAGCCATGATTCCTGCTCACAAAGGGGCAACGAAGGTTAGAATGGAGGAGAAAAGAGGCGAGGTTTGAAACTGGAGGAGAAAAATACCTGTTCGTCTCCGTTGTTCGCAAAACCGAAAGGAAAACTCGGATTGGGCGTGCCTGTAGATGGAGTCGACAGTTGGTCAAAGTTAGCCATGGAAACCCTACCAAAGAACAGAAGCGCATAGCTAGAGGCGTTTGAAACAAAAAGAAACCTGAAGGTTTTCACCGGGAGAAAGTAACCACACAGAAATCGTGAATGTGAGCACTGACAGAGAGAAATAAAATAGTATTGAAGCCGACGACCGAAACGAAAAACCAAAAGTTGAATACACAGGAAAGAGCTTACCATTGCCGGAGGAAATGTGCGAGTTTGCACAGACAATTTCGCCCGATTCAGAAAACCAGTGACAAGTCCCAAAACCCTCCCTCCGCATTGTCGGTCGACAGAGCAAAACAAAGAATGCCAGAGCAGAAGTTACAAACAGGGAAAGAGCACACAACCCGGAGCGCAATGAATACACCAGGCCTCGAATGGAGGAGTGTTTAATGTGAGTCAGTTACCGCGGAAACCAAAGGTCGGATGTACATCCACCTTATTAAAAGTTGTTGACGTGTAACATAACCACGAGCCCAAGCACAGTTGGAACCCACACGCGGAGTTGGCAACCTCCGTGGACACACTTTTTATTATATCATTGTTTAAAACTTTAGATTGTATTGTGTTGTGTTAAATTATCCGAAGGTCCTTTTTATAGGCTTTCGTCATATATTTGCATGCTTAACATGGTGGCAGATAAATGATTAATGGTTCATGCAGATGAGTGCGAGTTGCAGGATGGTCCATTGTAATCACTACCATGCCACCAAGATATGAAGATATGAAGATTAGTGAGTAAATCCTATCATAATTATTGAATGGTTTTAAGCTAGATATTTATATTTAAACGATATTTCCTTGTAATATTTATAACAATGGTTAAGGGATGGTCTCCCTTATAATCCATTGAGTGGGGTGAACACCCTGACGAGCATTTAATAACAAAATTAAACGTTTGTTGGTTTTCACCCTACAAGATTTCCAAGGTATATCGATGTTCAATGGTGTGATTTCTTATTGTGTGAGTATGATGATGTAGATTCCTTGCATGATGTGATGATAATGTCAAATATGTTATTAATTAAATCATTATATGTATTGAACCTTACACATAGTAGTTTATGTTAATAGACCACAAGAATGGTTTTTAATTGTTATGAAACATACTATTCCTCTACTAAGGTTACTCTATGAACTGATGAACAATCTATTCTAAAGATTTTTGAGGAATGTTGAATAGTGATTTGGATATTTACCCATGGGTAACTTGTATAAAAAATTTCTAACTCCTTGCATTTCCATGTGAGGATATGGGGGTATGTTACATACAAACCTTTATTCAAGCTTTGTACTCAAATTTCCCTAGGTGAAAATATTTCTTCAAGATTTGTACTCAAAAATAAGTTTGCATCTTGGTTATATCTAATGATTCATGAGGAATCTTTAATAGTGATTTGGAGAGTTACCCATGGGTAGTCTGTATAGAAAATTTCTAACTACTTGCATTTCCATGTGAGGATATGGGGGTATGTTACATATAAACCTTTCTTCAACCTTTGTACTCATAAATAAGTTTGCATCTTGAGAGGGGAGTTTGTTGGTTATTTTGTTTTTGAGCCAAGAACAGCCAAGTAGAAAGGAGATGTTCTCACATGAAGTTACATTTACAAATAATAAAATAATACTTACAATAACAAATTACAAAAATAGTAATAACAAAATTAAAATCAATATGGCAATAAATAAAATGTCTCTATTTTCACCTTAATTTTAGGTCTAGTTTATATAGAGATAAAGTTATTGAAAGTAAAGAAAAAAAATTAGTTACATTTGAATATTAAAGAGATATATAGTGTATTCACTACTTAATATGAAGTTGACAAATTCTATGTAAAAATAACATAATTGATATTACATGATATTTAATTCAGTTTATTTTTAATTGAGATCTAATAATTAAAACCCAAATATAATAATAACAAAAACAAAAAATACAGATCAACGCTAATTCTATTTTTTTAAGTTCAGTATCTATTACAAAACAATTTTTCTAGTTATAAAGATTCAAATGACTTGACCATCTTTCAGAATGAGTTTTTGTTCTCATACCCTTAGTTCGTGAAATTTTTCCTATTTCTACATATGACAGACTATCTCGTCTTGGGACTTTTCCCGAATAGACTTTCCTTTTTCACTCCACGACCTCTTTGGTTTTGTTCTCATACCCTTAGTCCGTGAAAGTTTTCCTATTTCTACATATGACAGACTGTCTCGTCTCGGGGCTTTTGCTAAATAGATTAACTGTCCTTTTTCACTCCACGACCGCTTTGGTTTCTGGAGGGTTTTCATCTTTGTTAATCATTTTTACAGAGTCAAATTTGTCATTATTTACTATTAGCATTGATATCTATGCTCTTAGAATTCTTCTATGCGTGTAATTTTTAATAATTAGACATCACAAAGTAAAATAGGAACATACATTCATTCTGAATAGTTAAGTCATTCTTAATTAAATACTTAATTCACTGCTATAAATAATTTATTTAGTAGTGTTGTTGAAGGAATAGTTTCTATTCTATTGTAATCAACATTCTTAAGTTCACTGAGATAAACATACTCAAAAAATATCATATTTAAAATATTTATTTCTACTCTGTCTTGAGTTTATAATACTTATCTCAGTTAACCAAAGCTAATGGTAGCCTCCTAACCATGAGAGAGTAAATTAGGACCTCATCTCCCCTCGTGATCCTCACTAGAGTTGAATTGATTAGCAGTTCTACTGGAGAAAGACCTCAATACGTCTGTCAAGCCTCTTCTCTAGTGTCAGGTTGCATAGTTCCATTGGTACAAACAAACCAGCTCTGGACCACTCTCACCTTACAGCCATCTCGATGTTCTCCTCTCATTACACAGAACCCCTTCTCCTCTCTGGGATTTCCCTTTTATCATCATAGGAGATGGTAACTGTCAATAACTTCTTTAGTATAATTACTCTAGAATCTTGGAAAGTTTACCCCTCTATTATGGAAACTGCACCATAAATTAATTCTTTATTCAAAAAAAGAAAATAAATCGTGTTCATCAACTGATTAACATACTCGTTAGTCTTGGTTTACTTAAAAGGTCAAATGTATATTTTAAAGTAGCAACAATAAGTTAAACCAGGTGTTACATCTTCCCACACTTGAGGTAAACATCGTCCTTGGTATATTAATCCATCCGAGGAAATAATTCTGGATAAGCCTCTCATACAAAGCTTTCATCTTCACAAGTAGTCTCTTTTGCGCCAAATTTCTTCCGCTGCACTTTAACTTGGGTGATGGATCACCTCCGGAGCATTATTTATCTCTTCTCGAGAATATGTTGAGGCTCTACCAGAAATTCATCATTCAATTTTACCTGCAACTATCAAATATTTAATTAATTAATTGAATATTTATCTCCCTTTAGAGATCCTAGTATCCAATTTAACCTACCTGTATGTTTTTCCATTGTATTACATGCTTTGGATCTTGCACATATCACTTCAATATAGATACATGAAACACATTGTGCACCTGTATGTGACCGAGTAAAGCTAGTTGATAGGCTACCGGCCCCACTCTTTCAAAAATTTGGAAAGTTCCACAGACCTGAGGAGCCAACTTGGCGTAGGTAGTCCATCTTAAGGTGCTCTTCTTGGGTCTAATTCTCACATACACATGATCACCTACTTTGAATTCTCGATATGTCCTCTTTCGATCCACATATATTTTTTTCATGTCCTGGGAAACTTTTAGGTTCGGGTATTCTTTACTTCTTGCTCCATCTCAGCCAACATTTCTATTCCAATCATTATTTTGGTTTTTGGGCTGCTCCAATTGATGGGTGTTCGACATTTCCTTCCGTATAATTTCTCAAAGGGACTCATCTTGAGGGAGTCCTGATATCCATTCACTAGTTAAAAATGATGAATTAATGACTAGGTGACTAAAATTGTTAGTCACCACAATTATTTCAAGTGAATTACTACTAAATTTGAGCAATTTTAAGTGACCAAACTAAAAATGACTAACTTAAATGACTAATTTAGTCTAGGAATAAAATATACGACTAGATAATAAGTGACTAAACTAAAAGCGACTAACTTAAATGACTAATTTAGTTTAGGGATAAAATATATTACTAGAGAATAATTGACTAAACTAAAAACAACTAACTTAAATGACTAATTTAGTCTAGAATTAAAATATATGACTAGATAATAAGTGAGAAAATTAATAATGACTAGTGTAAATGACTATTATAGTCCAAGAATAAAAATATGACCAAATAACAAGTACAACAAGTATATGAAATAGACATATATGTCACTAATTCTTAATTGTGTCACTCCATAAATGAAAAATTGTAATTTTAGTACCGATGTGTTACATTTCACTATAGGTGTCTTTGAATCCATCTACAATGTTAAAATTTAGAGACAAAGGGGTCTTTATTTACAGTGTTAAAATTATGAATACCCTTTTGTCTTTAAATTTTAACATTGCAAATGGATTCATCTATAATTAACATGATTGCATGTATCATTTATCGAATTTACACTAATGCCTTCATTATAACTTTAGTAAAGGTAATATTTAAATAGTCAAATTAATAATAATATTATATTTAATCTTTGTCCATAAAGTTTAATTTTGAAACTTCATTGATTTATGTTAAAAGTGTGAGTTGTTTTAAATATAAGGTTAAATCTTCATATTTACATTTAATAAATAGATAAATATAACATTTCTTATCTTAAACGTGTGAGTTCATTTAAATCTAGTATTAAATCTTCATATTTATATATGATGAATACTAAATATATAAACCTAAAATATATATTTATAAACGTATATAGTAAATATGTATGAACCTTTATTATTTGAAGTATGAACCTTAATTGATTTTATAATGATGTATGAACCTTTATTTTTTTGTAATTCAATGTTCTACTCATGTAGGAACAAAGGAGTACATATAGCCTCTAACAAAACAGGTGGTCTTACCCCAACCGGGTTTGTTGACCAAAATTTACACAAGATGACAAAAATAAAAAAGAGAGACTAGGGACATTGTCCATAAATGGTTGGGCCAGAGGCATGGAAATACATATAAAACATAAATAAAACCAAATAGCATACTATTTGTTCGACATGATGGTTGTAGGTTTGTCTGGGGTTGTTCCTAGAGGCGGTGGAGGACAAAAGTCACACTGAACGTGCCCTTCAAAGTGCGCCAACCAAGTCTCTAGATTTTTTACTTTCTTAGTGAGTTGATTTTGGCCTCGCCAAATAGCTACCAGTCTCTCCCAGACTTAGCACTGTAAATAGTGCATTCATTCCAATGTTGACATCTTCTTTTCATGCTCCCCATGACGAACTCTCTTATTTGTGTCCACTCTTTCCATCAGGTTGTTGATAAGTGCACAAAATTTCTCCAGGAAGAAATCCTGGGTAACCTGCCCCTCATTTACCTCATATAAATCAACCCCACAATCCCCCTTTCCACCACGGTATCCTCTTCCCCGACAACTCTGTGTTTGAACCCTCAAACCCCCACCCCTGCTATCCCCTTGATTACCTCCTCCATAGCCCCCATGCACACCCACACTAGTGTATCATGCACGCCCTGTAGTATTTCCTCCCTATCGTGGATTTTCCATGATTATTTCTGAGTCTTCCACCCCCACAGGGCCATGGATGACAGGGGAGGGAGAACACCCACATCACACTGGGGGCTTCATAATTCAACAAGTTCAAGGAACTCCATCATGTGCAGAGTCCAAAGACTAGAAAACCCACCATAGAAGAAAGACACCACTAGAAAGGATCCAAATGTCATCTCCCACCACCACAAGGAATCACAAAGCCACCTCCCACTACGAGGTAAAGACCACCACCACCAGGAAAACCAAATACCATCACCCACCAAACCAAGATAGGAAATTGAACAACAAAAGATTACAAAGTAGCCAACACAGCATAACTTCCCCCAGGGCAGAGACAAGCCTCCAAATTCTTCACACAGAGACCACACACCAATCCAGCAAACACCATCACACCCACACTAGAGGGCACAAAATTGGAACATAAACTAGTTTTCTGCCACCAGCCTCAAGGTTTCCTGGAGTGGAGATTCTAGCTTCCTCTCTTAGCATGAAAAAATAGGCTCATTGAAATCCAAGAAAAATGGAAACGAGTGAGCTAACTTCTCTTAAAGTTCCTATCTTCAACCAAGACATAGATAATGGCTAATAAATTGAGCAGTAAGGACCGGTTGAACACACCGCACAAACAAATTCTCACGACAAGCACACACAAGCCACTCCCTTCATAAACCTTCAAGCTACGTTTATGCTTCCTCTCCGAAGTCCACCACCAGGACCAACACCAAACCAGAGTGAGGAGTTGAATGTCGGGTTCCCTCATCTTCCCTTGCCTTATCCTTCACCACCTCCGAACTCCAATGCCCAATTATTTTTCAAACGGATTGCCAACATGAATCTAGTATGTCTCCCTTGCATGTGTTATGGTGAAATGACTAGGAGTACCATCCCTCACCCTCACTCCACTTGTATTTACTCATGTGAGAGTCCTTCCACATGTTTCTAATACCTCACCCCCATCGGGGAGTATTGTATGAACCTTTGTTAATTTAGATATGAACCTTAATTAATTTTTAATGGTGTATGAACTTTTATTAATTGTTTGATATGAACCTTCGTTAATTTTCAATGGTACTATGAACTTTTGCTAATTGTTTAGGTATGAAATTTATTTAATATTTTAATAATGATGCAGGAGCATCCTGCTAAATTGTCATTATTTTTTTGGGTGAATTAGGGGGTGATGTTTTTTTAATTATTTTATAAATTATGTACATTTTAAATAAATTAAGAGGAAAATTTGAGTGTGAGCTTTTATTGTAAATATTCTCTCATAAATGATAATATGAGTGGAGTTGGGTTGTATAGATATCTTAGGGATTATGAGCTTCTTAAATGGAAATTAGTTGAGTCAAAGGAGGGATAAGCTATTTCAGGATTTGGTTGAGTTATTTCTGGAGGAAATCATGGATTCAAATTAATCCACAATTATGTATAAATATGAAGCTTTGTGTGAGGATGGAAAATGGACATAGAGATGGAATAGGACATAAAATAAAAAAGAGAGTTTAGAGTAGGAATGGGAAGTAGCTACGCATGGTGTGTGTGAGTGCAGTTCGACGGTAATTGAGCAGGTTTGATATGGGACCCTCGAAAGAGGAATTTCAGTGCATATAGTATTGTGTTAGAATGTATGTGTTGTGTGGTCTGCAATATATATTATATATTGAATCTCAGTGGTTTTATTTGAATATTATGCAAAGTATCATTTAAAATTGAAAATAACTGGTGGTCTATATTTTTGACCGCGCATTTTTCTGATTTATTGCAGAGGCTCTGCATCATTTGGTATCAGAGCCCAAAGATATAATTGATCTATGCAGCCGCGGATGTGAGATGAGTGCAATTGGAATTAATTCCGATCGAAAAATCGATCTCAGTAAGTCACAGATGGAAGCTGCTTCAGTTTGAAACCTCTTCGCATCAAGAATTACTTCTGGATTGTCATAAGAAATGATAGGTGGATTATCTGATTGGGACACAAAGCCGAATGCAGAGACACTCATTATAGGTGGATTGTTTTGGAATGGAATGTTGGGTTGGAACTAGAATGTGTTAGAGTCAACATGGAGGATAGATGAAGCTATATGCTTGAATGTAGAACAAGCACAAAGTATTATAACGTTGAACACAAAAGCTAGAGGGAAAGTGGATGGTGCAGCCCTGACGCTAAGGTAAGAGTTGGAGACCACTAGAAATGTTAAATGGTAAGTGAATTCAAATTATCGAAGCCAGTGTAAGTGAAGAACATTGGGGTCGAATGGAGCTATGAGTGTGTTCAAAATATGGTGCAACGTTATCCATTTGAACTTATTGGCTGATATTAAAAAGTGTGAGCATATCCCAGTGTGTCGAGTCTGCGTTGAGTCATGGATCGTCTTGTTCCTTGATAGATTGGTGGATCCAACTGTGGATTATAAGTTGTTTTTGTTGCTGCATGGATCGTAAGACATGAAGTAGCAGATCATGGTTCACAAGAAATATATTGAGGTGAATTGGAAGATACGAGCCCAGGTTTCCACGGATCAACGGGTGGATTTACAGATCTGAGTCTACGATTGGTGGATTGATTTGCAGCGGCAGCATGGCCATAATTGAGGTGTGATCATTTTCTTGCCATACTATCTCTAATGTTGAGATTTTTGGTACTATGGTGCTCTGTTGTATGGAATTTCAACTCCGTGGAGAGCCGAGACAGTGAATCTTGGTGTGGCTACCTATTGGAGAACCTTTAACTGGGTTTACGAATTTTCCCAGGACATGTAAAAAAACTCCAATGTGGCTTGTGAATTTTATGTGATATGTAGATAAAGAGATCTATGTAATAGAGACTACAATTCAATTTAAGTCGTTGTATGCCTCGGTGTGTTTGCTCGTGGTTCTTGGCTGCGTGACTATATATTGGAGCATGGACGTGAATGTGTGGAGCCACAGAGCTGGTGGTGCTAGTATGGTTGCTGGAATCTGATCCCACAATAAAACATTGGGAGAGAGTCAAGCGTTGGTTAGCATATGGGATCCGATCTATCTGTTCATAGCGCAATTCATGAGCGAAGAAGGCTCATTTCATTTTGGAACTTGCTAGAGGCTTGATTTCAAATCTGCGTGAGGATTGTTTCGTAGGGCAATGGAAGTTTGTGGGTGTTCGTGCTTTGAACACATCCAAGTGTGTGTTGAATAAAATAGTTCCAGGTGAGTTTTGAATTGGAAAATTTATTTGTTGTACTAATGCACGAGCTTTTAACGAAGTATCGCTCAGAGGCTAGCTGTGGAGGAAAGCGTTCACTGGACGTTAGATGGTCCTTTACGTGGAAGCTGCAAACGATGTTTGTTTTGACATGGCCTTAATAGGTGAAGGTAATAAGCCACTAGAACTGAGAAACATTTATGATTTATATGTCGTGGTGTAGTCAAAAGGGATGATAATGAAAATCTATGCTGAGAGCAAGATGGCATGTGTACCTCATATGTCTCTATATTGAACCTGGAAACCATAAACTTATGCTGGTGTGATTTTCAAAAGAGTTTTATGCTTCTACATCCTTCAAAAAAAACCAATGGTTTCTCACTTTAAAGTGATTTTATTAAGTTCATTAAAATATTTTAATGAAATCATCAAGTAAAGGATAGAGTATGTAAAACACTTTATGTAGAATTTACGAAGATGAAATTGTTAATGTGAAATGGGAATTATGGAAAGTTGGAGTGATAAACGCTTTCATTAAAATTTAATGAAATCTTATGGAAGCCTTTTGTCTAAAGTCATGAGTTTTAAGTTAAGGAGAGAGATTAAGTGCTCATTAAATATTTTTTTGAGGTTCTTTGAAGTGGATTTGAAATGGATTTGAAGTGGGATAATTAATGTACTAGTGTCAAAGTTGAAGTAAAGGTCTGTATATTATGAAGTAAAAGGAGTCTAGTACATTATGTTAAGGTCAACTTGAATTTTTTTTCTGAGAATAGTTTTTTTCAAAATTGAAGAAATTGGTCAATCAAGTGAGTTTGTCAAGTCAATTAAAGTCCTTGCCCAAGTTGAGAATTGATGTCAATTCTAGAGTCAAAATTTTGAATGTAATTGGGTGCATGATCGGCCGAGCCTGACACCCATAGAGTTTGGTCATTATAACACAAGAAAAACTGTAGTTATTGTTTGCAGCAAAGAGGAGCAAGAAAATTTTCCAGAAGATGATTCCAATACAGAGGTCAAACACAGGAATAGAGCTTGCATTGTTGGATGGCAGGTATGAAGGCTTGCTGAAAAGGGGATTGAACGCAATCCATAAGTGAACAGATGAAGTTCGCAAAGGAGGAGAAGATGACTGCTGGTAGTCATTTCAGATGGTCTGAGAAATACCACAACAGAAGAAAGAAGAAGGAATATGCCAAGGAAAATGGCATATGGAAGCAATTGATTAATGAAGAATACGAGAGGGAGAAGGCTGAGATAGCAGTTCATCTTGAATTCTTGGTGGAATTGTTGTAGAGAAATAAGAAATACCAGAGACATGGTTGGACCATGAGGAAGAAAGTTAAATGGAAGAGACTACAAGTAAAGAGGAATCAACAAGTAAATATGCAATTAACAAAAGAGCTGAGAAAGCTTGAGCAGATCATCAATGTGCAATTGAGATGTGAAGAACTCAGAGAAGCTGAGTTGGAAATAGAAGTTTCCATTTGTGAACCAGAACATGGTGAAATTCTGGGTGAAGAGGATAATGAGAAAGATCTCATGGACTATTGGAATAGTTCAGAAAAATTTGAAGATATGTTGACAAGGGAAGCAGATAAGGCTATGAATCCTTGTATTTTTAAATCTCATAGTTTGTGTATGTTTGCAGGATGTGTAGAAGATGATGGACAAATTGGTGAAACTGTCACAAAGATTAATACAATTATTGAGGTGAAGTATGATGGAGAATGCCTTTTAGAGGAGGAAGGTACTAATTTATTGTAGCAGAAAGAATTCATAGATGAATTTATGTTTGGTGTAAGACAGCTTGTTGAAGCTATTATGGAGCAGAAGCATAATGAAAATGTCGTAGAGATATTCCAAGGAGGTAAACAAATGAATTTTTTTAATGAAATTGATGACAAAATTTTCCAATGAGATGATACAGAAAACAGGATAACTTAGAAGGATTTCCAGAAGAAGAATGAAACTGAGAATGAAGGTTGTGATGAAATGCTGGAAAGATTTCACATGGAAATAGAGTTCTTGGAAAGATGGCTCAAGGAACCTGAAGGAGAGATGAAGCTTACAAAAATTGATAAAGACGAGATTGTAGTTACCGTGCATGATAAGCATGAAATGTTTCTAACATTTATAGAGTTAATTGAATTTTTTAACTCTTCAAATAATAATGTGGTTGCAGGTACAAAAGGCAACATTAATAAATATGATGTTGAAATCAGACGAATTGAGCAGAAATTATTTGAAGATGAGATGAAAGATCAGGAGTAGCAAGAAAGTTATGTCCTTAGAGACATAAAAGAAACAATAGTGTTAATCTAGCATGATGAAAGTAGCTAGCAATTCAAAAGAGGATTTATTGAAATCCAGAAAGTCTATGATGGGAGATTGGTGCTTGCAGCATCAAAAGAGGCTGAAAGGTCTTGTATTTTTAAAACTAATAATTTGTTGATGAATGCAGGTACAACACTAGATGAGAAATTTGTTACTATAGGGGAAATAAATGACTATTGTTGTGATCAAGGAGAAGTTCTTGAGTATTCTTCATTTCAAAAAGTTGAGTTTTCAGCACAATTGGAGATGGAAGCATCATACAAAGAGGAATTACTCTGAGAAATCAACGAAAGTAATTGTTGTAGAGGCCGATGGAATCCGATTGACAGAATGAGTGATGTTGGTGATGTTGATGTAAAGCTAGTTTGAGATTCTTTCAAAGCCTAGAGACTAGAAGAATGGGTATCATTATTTATACGTAAGTATGTAATTCCCGAAATAAAGATGGTGTGGTATGGAAAAGTATGAGTTACATTCAATCGTATTCTGAAAATATTATTTTGGGAATTCTTTGCAAAATTACAAACTAGAGTTGATATTTTAAAATACCAGAGGCAAAACAGAGGTTGGAATCCTGGAGGTAGCAAGTCATCGAGACTTGTGGCTGTTGCATTATTACAGAAAAGTGACAGACCTCATAGACATGAGTCTATGGAAACTTTCTACATGGGGAGTCTGATGCAAGAGCATCCTCCTAAATTTTCATTATTTATTTGGCTGATTTAGGGGGTGATGTTTTTTTAATTATTTTATAAATTATGTACATTTTAAATAAATTAAGAGGAAAATCTGAGTGTGAGGTTTTATTGTAAATATTATCTCGTAAATGAGAATATGAGTGGAGTTGGGTTGAATAGATATCTTAGGGATTATGAGCTTTTTAAATAGAAATTATTTGATTCAAAGGAGGGATAAGCTATTTTAGGATTTGGTTGAGTTATTTGTGGAGGAAATCATGGATTCAAGTTAATCCACAATTATGTATAAATATGAAGCTTTTTTTGAGGATGGAAAATGGGCATAGAGATGGAATAGGATAGAAAAGAAAAAGAGAGCGTAGAGTAGGAATGGGAAGTAGCTACGCATGGTGTGTGTGAGTGCAGTTCGATGGTAATTGAGCAGGTTTGATATGGGACCCTCGAAAGAGGAATTTCAGTGCATATAGTATTGTGTTGGAATGTATGTGTTGTGTGGTCTGCAATGTATATTATATATTGAATCTCAGTGGTTTTATTTGAAGATTATGCAAAGTATCATTTAAAATTCCAAATAATTGGTGGTCTCTATTTTTGTCCGCGCATTTTTATGATTTATTGTAGAGGATTTGCATCATTTTTCTGATTTTTTGCAGAGGCTCTACATCATTTGGTTCCAGAGCCCAAAGATCTAATTAATCTGTGCAGTCGCGGATGTGAGATGAGTGCGATTGGAATTAATTCCGATTGAATAATCGATCTCAGTAAGTCACAGATGGAAGCTGCTTTAGTTTGAAACCTCTTCGGATCAAAAATTACTTCTGGATTTCCATGAGAAATGATAGGTGGATTATCTGATTCGGACACAAATCTGAATGTAGAGACGGTCATTATAGGCGGATTGTTTTGGAAGGCACTGTTGGGTTGGAAGTAGAATGCATTGGGGTCAGCATGGAGGATAGATGAAGCTGTACGCTTTAATGCAATATGAGCATGAAGTCTTAGAATGTTGAACGCAAAAGCTAGAGGGCAAGTGGATGGTGCAAACCTAACGCAAATGTGAGAGTTGGAGACCACTGGAAATGTTAAATGGTATGTGAATTCAAATTGCCAGAACCAGTGTAAGTGTAGAACATTGGGGTCGAATGGAGGTGTGATTGTGTTCGAACTATGAGGCAACATTGTTCGTTCAAACTTATTGGCTGAGATTGAAAAGCATGAGCATATCCGAGTCTGTCGAGTCTGTGTTGAGTCATGGATCGTCTTGTGCCTTGATCGATTGGTGGATCCAACGTGGATTATAATTTGTTGATATTGTGTGGATTGTAAGACGTGAAGCAATATATTGTGGTTCGCAAGCAATGAATTGTGGTGAATTGGAAGATACAAGCCCAGGTTTCCATAGATCAGCGAGTGGATTTGCAGATTCGAGTCTACGATTGGTGGATTGATTTGCAGTGGCAACATGGCCTTAATTGAGTTGTGATGATGTTCCTCCCATACTCTCTCTAATGTTGAGATTTTTGGTACTGTGGTGCTCTGCTGTATGGAATTTCACCTCCGTGGAGAGCCGAGACAATGAATTTTTGTGTGGCTGCTAATTGGAGAACCTTTAACTGGGTTTGCAAATTTTCCCAAGACATGTAAAAAAACTTCAGTACGCCTTGTGAATTTTATGTGAGATGTAGATAAAGAGATCTCTGTATTAGAGACTACAAGTCGATTTAAGTCATTATATGCCTCAGTGTGTTTTCTCGTGGTGCTTGGCTAGGTGACTGTATATTGGAGCATGGACATGAATGTGTGGAGTTATAGAGCTGGTGGTGCTAGAATGGGTGTTGGAATCTGATCCCACAATAAAATATTGGGAGAGAGTCGAGCGTTGGTGAGCATATGGAATCTGATATGTCTATTCATAGAGCAATTCATGAGCGAAAAAGGCTCATTTAATTTTGGAACTTGCTGGAGGCTTGATTTCAAATCTGCGTGAGGATTGTTTTGTAAGGAAGTGGAAGTTTGTGGCTGTTCGTGCTTTGAACACATCCAAGTGTGTGTTGAATAAAAAAGTTCCAGGTGAGTTTTGAATTGGAAAAGTTCTTTTTTGTACTAATGCATGAGCTTTTAATGAAGTATCTCTTAGAGGCTAGCTGCGAAGGAAAGCATTGACTAGAGGTTATATGGTCCTTTACGTGGAAGCTACAAACGATGTCTATTTCGACATGGCCTTAATAGGTGAAGGTAATAAACCACTTGAACTTATGATTTAGATGTTGTGGTGTAGTCAAAAGGAATGATAATGAGAATATATGCTGAGAGCAAGATGGCATGTGTACTTCATATGTCTCTATATTGAACCTGGAAACCGTAAACTTATGCTGGTGCGATTTTCAAAAGAGTTTTATGCTTCTACATCCTTTAAAAAAAAACCAGCAGTTTATCACTTTAAAGTGATTTTATTAAGTTCATTAAAATATTTTAATGAAATCGTCAAGTAAAGGATAGAGTATGTAAAACACATTATGGAGATTTTATGAAGATGAAAGTGTTAATGTGAAATGGGAATTATGGAAAGTTGGAGTGATAAATGCTTTCATTAAAATTTTATGAAAGTTTATAGAAGCCTTTTGTCTAAAGTCATGAGTTTTAAGTTAAGGAGAGAGATTAAGTGCTTATTAAATATTTTGTTTGAGGTTCTTTGAAGTGGATTTTAAGTGGGATAATAAATGTACTAGTGTCAAAGTTGAAGTAAAGGTCTGTATATTATGAAGTAAAAGGAGTCTAGTACATTATGTTAATGTCAACTTGAATTGTTTTTCTGAGAAGATTTTTTTCAAAATTGAAGAAATTGGTCAATCAAGTGACCTTTTCAAGTCAATTAAAGTCCTTGCACAAGTTGACAATTGATGTCAAGTATGGAGTCAAAGAGTTGTAAATCAAGTCAAAATTTTGAATTTAATTGGGTGCATGATCGACGGATCCCGACACCCAAATAGTTTGGTCATTGTAATGCAAGAGAAACTGCAGTTGCTATTTGTAGCAAAGAGGAGAAAGAGAGTTTCCCAGAAGATGATTCCAAGATAGAGGTCAAGTGCAGGAAGAGGGTTTTCATTGTTGGATGGCAAGTATGAAGGCTTGTTGAAAATGGGATTGAATGCAATCCATAAGTGAACATATGAAGTTCACAAAGGAGGAGAAGGTGAAAGTTGATAGTCATTTCAGAGGGTCTGAGAAAGACCACAACATAAGAAATAAGAAGGAATATGCCATGGTAAATGGCATATGGAAGCAGTTGATTGATGAAGAATATGAGAGGGATAAGGCTGAGATAACAGTTCACCTTGAGTTCTTGATGGAATTTTTGCAGGGAAATCAGAAAGACCAGCGACATGGTTGGACCATGAGGAAGAAAGTGAAATGGCAGAGACTACAAGTAAAGAGGAATCAACAGGTAAATATGCAGTTAACAGAAGAGCTGAGAAAGCTTGAGCATATAGTCAGTGTGCAATTGATATGTGAAGAACTCAGAGAAGCTGAGTTGGAAATGGAAGTTTACATTTGTGAACCAGAACAGGGTGAAATTCTGGGTGAAGAGGATAATGAGAAAGATCTCATGAACTGTTGGAATAGTTCAGAACAATTTGAAGATATCTTGACAAGGGAAGAAGATGAGGCTATGAAGCCTTCTATTTTTAAATCTCATAGTTTGTGTATGTTTGTAGGATGTGCAGAATATGATGGACAGACTGGTGAAACTATCACAAAGATGAATAAAGCCCTTGAGATGAAGTATGATGGAGAATTCCTTTTAGAGGAGGAAGGTACTGATTTATTATAGTAGAAAGAATTCACAGATGAATTTATGTTTGGTGTAAGACAACCAGTCTAAGCTGTTATGGAGCAGAAGCATAATGAAAATGTCGTAGAGATATTCCAAGGAGGTAAACAAATGAATTTGTTTAATAAAATTAATGACAGAATTTTGCAATGTGATGATACAGAAAATAGGATAACTCAGAAGGATTTCCAGAAGAAGAATGAAACTGAGAATGAAGGTTGTGATTAAATGCTAGAAATATTTCACATGGAAATAGAGTTCTTGCAAATATGGCTCAAGGAACCTAAAGGAGAGATGAAGCTTACAGAACCTGATAGAGATGAGATTGCAGTTACCGTGCATGATAAGGATGAAATGTTTCTAACATTTATAGAGTTAACTGAATGTTTTAACTCTTCAAATAATAATGTGGTTGTAGGTATAGAAGGAAACATTAATAAATATTATTTTGAAATCATAGGAATTGAGTAAAAAGTATTTGAATATGAGATGAAAGATCAGGAGCAGAAAGAAAGTTATGTCCTTAGAGACATAAAGGAAACAACAGTATTAATCCATCAGGATGAAAGTAGCCAGCAATTCAAAAGAGGATTTACAGAAATCCAAAAATTCTATGATGGGAGATTGGTGCTTACAGCATCAAAAGAGGCTGAAAGGTCTTGTATTTTTAAAACTAATAATTTGTTGATGAACGCAGGTACACAACCGGATGAGAAATTTGTTACTATAGGGGCAATCAATGACTATCGTTGTGATCAAGGAGAAGTTCTTGATTATTCTTCATTTCAGAAAGTTGAGTGTTCAATGAAATTGGAGACAAAAGCATCAGACAAAGAGGAATTACTCCAACAAATCGGCGAAAGTAATTTTTGTAGAGGTCGATGGAATCGGGTTGACAGAATGAGTGATGTTGGTGATGTTGATGTAAAACCAGGTCGAGATTCTTTGAAATCCTGGAGACTAGAGGAATGGGTATCAATGTTTCTACGTAAGTCTGTAATTCCTGAAATAAAGATGGTGTGGTATGGAAAAGTGAGAGTTACATTCAATAGTATTCTGAAAATACTATTTTGGGAATTCTGTGCAAAATTACAAACTGGAGTTGATACTTTAAAAGATCGGCGACATAAAAGAGTTTGGAATCCTGGAGGTAGCAAGTCATCGAGACTTGTGGCTATCGAATTATTATAGAAAAGTGACAGACCTCATAGACAGGAGTCTATGGAAACTTTTCTACATGGGGTGTCTGATGCAGGAGCATCCTGCCAAATTTTCATTATTTATTTGGGTGATTTAGGGGGTGATGTTTTTTTAATTATTTTATAAATTATGTACATTTTAAATAAATTAAGAGGAAAATATGAGTGTGAGGTTTTATTGTAAATATTATCTCATAAACGAGAATATGAGTGGACTTGGGTTGTATATATATCTTAGGGATTATGAGCTTCTTAAACAGAAATTAGTTGAGTCAAAGGAGGGATAAGCTATTTTAGGATTTGGTTGATTTATTTGTGGAGGAAATCATGGATTCAAATTAATCCACAATTATGTATAAATATGAAGCTTTGTGTGAGGATGGAAAATGGGCATAGAGATGGAATAGGACAGAAAAGAAAAAAGAGAGTGTAGAGTAGGAATGGGAAGTAGCTATGCATGGTGTGTGTGAGTGCGGTTCGACGGTAATTGAGCAGGTTTGATATGGGACCCTCGAAAGATGAATTTCAGTGCATATAGTATTGTGTTGGAATGTATGTGTTGTGTGGTATGCAATATATATTATATATTGAATCAGAGTGGTTGTATTTGAATATTATAAAAATTATCATTTAAAATTGCAAAGAATTGGAGGTCTCTATTTTTGTTTAGGCATTTTTCTGATTTATTGCAGAGGCTTTGCAGCATTTTCTAATTTGTTGTAGAGGCTCTGCATCAAATAATATATAAACCTTTATTAATTATTATAAATATGTAATTCAAAATATTTATGTATGGTTTATTGTGTAATGATGGATAAATGTGTTTAGTTTTATCAATTTCTATGACAATTGTACCAACAAATATATTTATTTCATTTAATACATAATTTACATAATTATATCAAATTAAGAAATAAAACAATATTACTCGTTTTTTATTTGATTAATAATCAGAGTAGTAAATCTCTTTTTGCAAAAGAGTTCCCCTCAAGTCATGCATAGTAGGGACTTTGAAGCCCTTTCCTTTAGATATAATAGATTCCCACATACCTTGGTAATAAGGTGAGTGAGAAAAATTAAATGGAATATATCCATCATACCACCATCTAGAAATATATTGAAAACAAGATTCTTTGCACAGTTACAAGACATGACATATAACCCTCGATGATTAAGAGCTTGAGCTTCACATTTTTGTTTGACATATTGGATTTCCAGATCAGGGAGCCAATGTAGGGGGTTTATTAGCATTTATGGAAGCACTAATGAACCCTAGTTTTGGAAGAAAGAATGGCAAGAAGGCTCCTTTTCAAGGGTCAACAACTTTGATACATTGACGAAGGAAACCAAAGATGTATGATAGTCAATGTCTCAAGAATTTCGTTTCTCTATGAAAATTTATTCACTAAAAATTGATAATTCCCCTTAACACGATAGGGTGCCATGCTTATGGACCCAAGCTCATGTAGTGGACCAGAGAGAAGATCAAAACCCTTGCAATGTCACAATCTTAGAGCTCGAAGGTGCGACCATAGATCGGAGACAAGAACAAAACCCCTACAACATCACCATCTTAGAGCTCAAAGGTGTGACATGAAATAATGAGAGGGCTTCCAAGCTTAGCATCATGGCCACAATGAAACAATATTTCATTTCATTTTCAACTTCACCAAATTAGACTCCCTCGAATCGTTGGCAAATTGTTTGACTCGTGAGATAACAACAAAGCTCTAGTATCTAGTCAATCTTGCAATTTGATTTCCTTGTCATGAATCCTCTGTGCTTATCTAAATGTCATAGATATCCATGATAACAACTTCACGGGAAAAGGTGGAGGACTTTGGACATTCAAATACTGGATCCACTCTGGATCAGACTCATGTTAGTATTGAAATGAAAGGTAGGTTTAGCCCTTGATTACCTTGATCCTGAATACTTCAGAAGGAAACAACTGACAAAGAAATTTAATGTGTATTCTTTTGGAGTACTGTTACTGGAGTTCTTGTGTGTAAGGGAAAATCTTAATCTTTTTTTCCCAAAGAACAATTTAATATAGCAGAGTGGGAAATGTAATGGCAGAAAAAGGGAAAGGCTGAAAAAATTATTGACCCTCCACTTGTTGGGACCATCAACCCTGGTTCTCTAAAAACGTATAGGGAGACTATCGAAAAGCTTTTCAAAGAGAAGGGCATCGACAGACCTTCCATGGGAGATGTTTTATGGAACCTAGAATATGAATTTCAACTCCAAGAGATATCCATGAAAAATTATGTAGATGAGAATAGTACAAATCATATTGCAGATGTTCCTTTGTGCTACCCACAGCCTAAGCCTTTTGGTCCAAGTTTAGTATGACTTGAAGTCTTATAATAAAGTTCTAAATTTATAGATTTCATTAATGAGCATGTGGAATTTTGGAGTTCTCAACATCCCATAGAGGGATATTTGTGAGAATCTACTTGGTTTTTGGAACTTGTTCTCCTTCACTAGATATGACACATAGCGGATCCATACCTTCGTGCAACAATTCCTTACCTTGGGATGTTTGCACAAGATTCAAGGAAAAGTGAACACACAAAACTAGTGCCTTCGATTTTGGAGGAAATATACTAGTATGTAGAATATATTGAGGGCACATGCATTATGTTCCTTTGTGTTTCCCAGAGTCTGAGACTTTTTATATTAGCGTTATTGCATGAGGTGTTGTAGGAAGTGATGATGATTTAGAATATGAAACCACAAGTGTTGTTTTCTCTCAATTAGTGAATACTCGTGGGAGGTGATAAAAAAATAAGAATCCTTTGCGATGTTCCAAATATACGAAATTAGCACATGTAGAGAGAACATTGGTGAATGTGAAATGGTTAGGTTCGGTACTTGTTTTTTTCATATCACATTAAAAATCCAAGGCCTCCTCATAAAATCCTCGCCTGGTATAATCGACCACCATTACAGATGATTACACCACATTTGCTTTAGAAATTTACTTAGGTAGGTAGGGTGCCCCTATATCCCATATTCCTATAGAGTAATCTGGTCAGATCTTTTTTCTTCTATGATATTGGTTCCTCTCCCTCAAGTCCTCTCTCTCGTCCTTCCTCTCTCTCCCTTTCTCTCCTACCTCCCTCTCTCTTCCCCCATCTCTGATCCAGGTGGATATTGGTGGCCACCCTCCTATTCCACTTGGGGCCTCACCATTGTCTCTTTCATTTTTTTAGTTTGCACAAATTACTATTTTTAGCAGTTTTTCAGGTCCTCAACTTCCAGAGCCATTTTGAGTCCCTAAACGACATTTTTTGAGAAAACCAGGAGCAACATAGGTCCACATGGATCGTTGGACCTATGTTGCTCACATAAAAAGTTGTAGTCTTCAAATAGAGCTTTCTAACGAGGTATGGTGCATGTCAAATGGAGATCCTATGCCAAAGTTATGTCCCCGGGAAGTTGAAACACAAATTTACCCAAACGGGGCCCATAGTTTTGGCGCTTCATCTCCTAGGGTTAGGGTTTTGGATGTTTAGGGTTTTACATTGTTTCTAAATAATAAATAGGCTCTCGAGCCTCATTGTAACTTAGTTTAGAGGCCTGTAGCCACCACATCTCTTCTCAGAGATAAGCTACCAGCGTCGTAGCTAGTTTATTTCCATTCTGTCTGTAAGCAAATTTTAGTGATTTGATATTAATAAAAATGAAGTGTTATCTCCACTTCATCTTTGTATTTATGGTTACATGTGTATTTTTTTTTGTTCCTGCATAAATCCGTATCAGTGGTATCAGAGTGGTCTTTTTTTTCTCGATCCTTCTTTGCATGTCCCCAATGAGGTCAGGGTATAAGGATTTAGGGCTCGATGTGGTTGAACCTTTGCAAGATCAACCTTGAAAACCCTCATAGCTGCCCATGGGGGATAAAAAGAAAGATGAGGGAGCAAGATATCTTATGAAAATATTGCTTTAGGAGGCCCTCAAAAAGAAAAGGAACGCAATGATGGATAACTTTACCCAGATCCTTCAACGACTGCCCACCAGTGGTGCATCTACATCCAACAGACACTCTGGAGGCAATAATACCTTTAAGGTGCAAGTAAACTTTGACATTCCCATATTTGAGGGTCAAATAGATGTATATGTCGTAGATAGATAGTTGAATATATTAGAAGGATATTTCTCAGTTCATGACTTTTTCGACTGGGAGAAGATTATTTTTGCACTCCTCAAAGCTACCCCCCATGTCAAGGACTGGTGGAAAACCTACTGTGAGAGAAAGGATGAGACAAAACCCTCTCTGTTATTAGCCATACCCACTTGGAATTATTTCGAAGATGCCATCAAGGAACAATACTATCCCGTGGGGAGCTATGATGAAAAGTAGATACAATGGACCACATTGTGGCAACAAAGGGATCAATATGTGCATCAGCTCACGAATTTGTTCCATACCTTGCGCACAAAGTTGGGTATCAAAGATTCAAAGAAACATTTGGTGCTAAAGTATTGCAATTGTCTGCATAGATACATTCGAGAGGAAGTGGAGTTCCTCAATATGTCCTCACTTGGTACGACATACCAATACGCTGCCAAGATTGAGCAGAAATTCAAACAGAAGAAGCGAGACTTTGGATCTGCAAATCAAACCAAGGGAAAGGTGCCCCAAAACCATAGAACAAAGGACAAAGCCAAGGCATGGCAGCTCAAGACAACCTGCCAAATCCACAAGTAAATAACAACACCACGAAGCCAAACAAGCACATGGGAAAGTGGTGTGAGTTCTATAAGACACTAGTACAAAATGGCTAATTAGTTACTAAAAAAAGACTAAAATTTGCATATAAAAGACTATTTTTCGGTTGGCGACCAATAGCAGCTAATTTACAGTATCTTATAATGAGACCAAATTTTGGTCGTTTTTAGCTTAGTCATTAATTGGTTATCTCAATTCATTTGTCTAGTTCTATATTTGGTCATTAATTTAGTCATTGATTTATTCCTTAATTTATTCATTGATTTAGTCATTGATTTGATCATTAATTTAGTCATTGGTTAGGTAATTTATTTAATCATTGATTTAATCTCTGATTTGGTCATTAATTGTCACAATTAATGACCAAATATACAGCAAAATATATTACTATATGATCACCCGAGAAAACCAATTAATGACCAAAGAAATATGACCAAAATGTTGGTCGTGTTATAAGATACTGTAAATTAGCTACTAATAGTCATATATATGCAAATTTTAGCCATCATTTGAAACCAATTAATGACTAAAGAAATATGACTAAATTTTAGTCATGTTATAAGATACTATAAATTACCTACTAATAGTCGTATATTTGCAAAATTTAGTCTTCATTTGTAGTAGCCATTTATTCATTATATAAACAACTAATTTAGTAGTTTATATTCATTTCATTTACTTTCATTAATAATCATTATAAATGACTAATTTAGTCGTATATTCATTTTATTTGTGTTCATCATTAATCAATATAAACTACTAATTTAGTAGTTTTAAATTGATTTTGTTTTCATTATTAATCAACATAAATTAATTTGTATGATTTAAAAAATGTCATACAATGTGCATGTTCATCTAATAGGAAAACACAAAGTCGTATATTTTAATTACAATACTAAAAAGTATCAAGTGCAACTATAAATCATTTCAACCACATAAATTATATTAGATGAAATGTTGAAGTATTACAATATGATTTTCCAACTTAATATTGGTTGGACTACAATTTACACGTGAAGTGGTGTTTCATCACTTCAAAACATTATCATTGTGTTTTCAATGCATTGTAGATGAATTCACCAACTCCGAGGACTTGACCATCAGTATTTATGTGTGTCTTATGTGGGATATTGGCTCTAAGAGTATCACAAAACTAGTTCTCCTCTGTATCTTTTTGCATTTGTCGCTCCAATGTTATTGCTCCCCTGTTTTTTCAATTCATGCTTCTTACCATCAATATTGAGTTCATTTCTGAAAACAAAAGAAGAAAATGAAGAGTGTAAAACATGAAAGACAATGAACACTATAATATAAATTAAATTAGACTATAAATATTTTATACGACATATACCTCAACATTAGCAATGTCAAAGCCATTTCTCCCCATGCAAGTGAGAAACTCGAACAAATTTTCTTCATTGGGGCGATAATTTCCACTACAATGTGGCCAGATAACCTGTATAAATAAAGAAAATAAAATATCACCATATATAGAAAAGAATACCTTAGTAACTTAGCATTCAACTTTCAAGGAAAGCCTAATAACAATCATGTCAACTAGGTTATATGCTAAAAATCTCAAGTTGTAGATAACTTGTAAAAGAAAATAATTTGACATGTGATGCTTAATCTTTGTCGTTTTATTCACAACAACATTTACTCAAATAAACAACATGTACTCAAATAACAACATGAAAGTAACTTTTTCTTATAGTCGTGACAATATTTTAACACAAAATAGCTATAAGGACTCCAATCAATATAGTGTAATACTAATTTCATCTTCAAGCTTTGGTTGTTGTTTAAATGGACATGGTACTAAGAATTTTCAATTTCATAGTTAAAAGACAAAACAAAATGAAAAGAAATGTCCAAAATACAATCAAACAATAAAAAGAGGATATCATGGAATGGAAACTGCAATTATAAAAAAAAACAATTACATGTCCACCGATGTCATGTCTGGCATTCCCAAGACATTTTCTTGCCCAAAATAGCCATGACGTGAAATAATCACAACATTAAAAACCATAGGAATTCCCATTATAAATATTTCCAAATTCGATGGCTTAGGTGTCTAACCAATATCTATCAACGAATGAACCATATCCAAGACATGATATGCTTCGTCTCCCTGTCCTTTTTTCAATCACATTTCCTATAGCCTGCCCATAGAAAAGTCAAGTAACAATCAAAAAAAGACATTGATTTTTTTTTTATCTTTTATATCTATAACATTTTAATCTGATTTGTTTCATGAACATATTAATTCATATTTAAAGCCTTCCTGACATATGATAAAGTATCAATTAAATAGGACATCAGAAAAATCGACCTCAATGAGGTCCTCAAACAATTTCTACAATATCAATATTTTTCTTGTTGTGATATCTTGGGTAGAAAAAAGAAAATATCTACAAAATAAAAATGCAAATACTACTTATGGTCAAAAATTTTATATGCTGTATTCTTAAGCGGTTTTTTAAGATGTTCCTTTGTCTTTACCAAATTGAATTGTAGTTTGGTTAAACTATGTATCCTTTCATTCAACATAAATTTCTAGAAGATAAATGTCACACATTGTTATTTCCCAATCTTCAACATGATACATATGATAAATTGAAAGTCGCATAAAACCAAAAGAAAACCCTTTTCTAACCAAAACAAAAAAAAAATAGTGTCTCTAATAAAACTTCATTATAATACTAGAAAATGAAAATATAGTGGACCATTTTTGTTGTTTGACTTTGCCTATTTTTGTTATGACAGTGTTCGAGCTTCAAGAACCAAAAAACATGAGGGACGTGGTAAATGTGAAAAAAATTATGTTGACATAATTTGTAAACTTCTTCAAAATGATGTGAATGATGTCATTTTCAGATGTGGTAAATCTCATAATAAGAAATGGCATATATTCTAATAAATTACATTGCAATAACTACCATGGGCCTCCACGGATTATAGGTCCTCAATATGTAAATCTTAATGATGAAAGAGAGATGGAAACGATAAGTATGGGTGGTCCTAGTTTGTATGGTGGATATCTTCAAACCAAGGTTGCCATCTCAATGAACCTAGGTTCTGACATGGTAAACCTAGATCTCGTCTTCACCCAATTTCATTCCATCATACTTTTTCAAGACTCAAGAGGACATAATGGTCCTTCATCTTATAATAGGGTTTCTTTTGAGGTTATAAATAAAGCTTATCCAAATCAAATGGATTTTTGGGCTCCAAGAGATATGGATAATTTAAATGATAACAATTATATGCTTTTTTCCCAAGATTCAAATGTAGGGATACATTTTGTGCATTTTACTAATAAATAGAATGAGAGAAATAATCCATGAGGAGAATCTACTGGTCATTGTGATTAGGGAAATACTTAGAGATAATAAGAATATTTAGGTTCAAATCAAGGATGGTGTTGATTCTTGTGGCTCCTCAGTTTTTGTAGTTTTTAAGATAGGAATTTCAGCTCTTCAAGGGTGGGGTCCTTCAGCATAATTGCATCTACCTTTGTCATATCACCCAAAAGCAAAACATAATCAACAAATAGTAAATATGTCAAGTTTAGGGAAAATCCTATTTGTATAGTTGTCAAGCTTATAGTTCTTTTTTAATCTGTTATAACTCTGTTGAGACCACCTACTCTACAGTAAAAAATGACAAAGGAGCCATTAGTCATACCTACCCAGGGTCTCTTGTACACATGATAGAAGAATAGGCTGAGCCATTAATTAGAATTGCACATATATTGAGGAAAGACAATTCATTATCTAGTTAACCAATTGCACATTGAACCATATAGGATGAGTAGCCTAAATAAAGCCATTTTTCTCTATCATGTGCCTTGGAAAGACAAACTATCATTTCTCGTAATTTTTTGGTTTCATGTTATAAATTCATTCTTGGGAAACTCCTATTTCGTAATGGATTTGTTTCCCAGGAAGGATGCAAAATTGTTCTAATGACATGGAATCAGCTTAGTGGATTTAGATCCTACAAGACCAAGGAACTCATGAGCCTTGGGTGCATCAATAGTAGCATCCTCCAATGAAAATAGTACAGTCTCCAACCTAGAAACATCAAAATTATATATAGTTATAATTCATAATCGCAAATGACCATAGACTATATCATTCCTTAAATAAATTCAAACTTGAATAAGAACAAACACAAAAATTCACATTACCCTTCAGTAAGTTGTCCTTGATTTAGCAAGAAATGATCAAACTTGCATAAATGTGTAAGTATATTCCCCAGAAGATCAATTTCAACATATTTCCTAAAAAAGGAATCTAATATCCAAAGCAAAACCATAGTTGAATGGAACAATGGTGCTTTAAGGTCATCTGCACAAAAATTTGCCTCCTTCAAATCTCTCACACTAGATGGTATGTCATGCAAAATTAAGAAAAAGGTAGGGAAACTTTTTGACTTCTCTAAAATACATAATGAAAATGCATGGAAGATTTTTAAAGTAATGCACCTGTCATATTCTTTGATTTCCATTTCAGAATTTTTCCTAAGTTGAACCTCAATAAGTTGTGAACTCAAAGTTCTTTGATAAGAATGTTCTTACAGTTGAAATTCAGCATTTGCAGTTTTCCCACCTCTGTCACCATATGAGTATGAATTCTTAAACTCTCTTATGTAATTATCCAAAAAATTTATTTCATGGACACATGATTTTGCAAATAAAGGCTTTTCTACAGCATAAGTCCTTGCCAAAATTTCATCTCTCATACAAACTCGCATCCAATCAGAACTACAACCTGAAATCAGACCTGAACCTGTTCATATATTACTCAGGATGTGAATGGTGGAATGTCTACTAGAGCACTCTTAGCATATGGCAGAGGTAGAGCCCTCCCTCTTATTCCCTTGCTAAGACCTCCCTTGGGACCAAGAGTTAAGTGGCCATCATCAGAAGCTCTCTGTGTGGAAGGGCTCGGTATAGACTGATTTTCAAATTGATCCCTATCCACAATCTGAGCATCTTGACTGGTAAATCCATGGTCACGTGGTCCCATATGGGGTTTTGGCCCTTTAATCCCACCCATAGGTGGAAGTGAACCCGTTTGTGCACCTGTCATGTAAGGTGGCATCGCAAGTCCTCTCACAACATGATCAACTGGTGTCACAAGTATCCAACCTGAATGTCCCATATTGGTACCTTGAGAGCGGCCTCCCTGTCCATGTAGTTCTTGCACAAAATCCCAATGCACTTCCTCTATTTTCTTGGGGCCCTCAACTTTCTTCCTTTGTTTCCATCCATTCCTTCTTGGATCAATCAGATCCTTCAACATGATCCTCAGCCTAGAGGGAAGCCTTTGGTTATTGGACATTTTTTTCATCCTATCAAAGTGATCATTAATATGTTCCTTGGCCTTTGAATGGTCAATCATATGACCAATAGTGCTCATAAATTTGCACAAAGCTTCAACATTTTCCTCCTCTGGATACTAAAATTCCCCAATTAATTTCCTGATGCATGCATGCATAACTCTTTCGGTCAACATAATTTCTTTATAAATCTCACCAATAAACCTTATATTTCCTAGAATTAGTCATCGTGTTGCAGTCTTCTTCTCCCATATTTCTTCTATTAAAAGGCTTTTTTCACCATGCCCTTCTGATTTCTTAGCCTCTGCCTCTTCTCTTTCATATTTTTCAAATTCTTCCTGACATTTGTTCAAAATAACTCGCTTGAAAACAACCTTCTCAAATTATCTTCATAAAATTCTGGTATTCCTGCAACATGTTGAAAACTGAATTTTTTATACATTTCACAAAAATCCAGCTCCATCAAGGCTTTGTCAAATATTTGAGATAATATACCATGAATACATGACACAAAGTCAATGTTCACTTCTTTGACCTGTTCAAAAAGTTTCTCAAAGTTTTGGGGCATTAATTTATTAAGGATGGATTTAATTTGTCTTTGTTTCAATTGATCCTCATCAAAAACCTTTCCCACTTCATATCGGTTCTCTAATATATGAATTGTGGGAATAAAAGGCTCTGGAGGAGGAATCAAACCCATCTGTGAACCAAAAGAATGCTACCACCTATTAGCATCAGAATTATTTCTCACTAATCCAACTTGTGTAAGTGGTGCTTGCACATAAGGCCCTCCAGGAAGGATGACATTCATACTCATTTGTATTGCACAAGTATTTCTTGCAAAGCCAGTATTATAACCTTGGAAAATTTGAAACACAACAGAGTAACCACTAAGATCCGCATCCATCCTCATATCACAGCCATCATCAAAAGAATCCACTGGCTTGGCCCATCTATCATCATCCAAACTAGCCATATTGCTCCACGACATTCAAGTAGATAATTTCCACTCAACTGCCTGTCAAGTCCTCTTGCAGTGCTCGCTAATGCATCAGCCTCTCCTACATTACTTGCAAGTGCTTTGGAATTTCCAAGTAATTCAATAATTTTTGGAAAAATTTCAAAATGATTTGGTAGATCTTTGCACTGATCCTTGATTGTCAACAAAAAATATTTGGAGTACTTTCTGTCTCCTGAACATTCAATAACTAAAATAACTACTTGATCCATAGTAGTTGAAAGCTCAGCTGCATCTTCCCAGTCATCCACTTCCTTCACGACTTTCTTCTCAGGCTCTTTTGAGGAATTCTTACTCTTGACAACATCGATTACTATTTTGGATGGTTCTGGAAGGTTCAAGTCTTCCTCCTCCTCTTGAACCTTATAAGCATTATATAAATCCTAGTGGGAGTTGCAGCATTTGCCTTACTAGAAAAATCCTTCTTTTTCTTCTTCTTGTTGGCAACTATTACCTTGGAGACATCACCAATATTTGCAACATTATCCTTCGCAGAAACATTGGAAGAACTTTTATTCTCCTTTTTTGTCAATCTAGCTACTAAATCTTGCTTGCCTTCACTTTTAACAGGAAAAGATGACACCTGAAGTTGAGTATACATTTCAAAAATATCACTATTATTGGTGGATACTTGACCCTTATCTTATGTGTCAATTTCCTTCACATTGGCAATTGAACCTTCCCCAAGTACTTTAGCACTATCATGGTTAACCCTACCTTTTTTTCTATATCCAGAATATTGTTTGGAGTCAACAACTTTGTTACCAGATAGAAAACCTTGTTTTTCCTCCAAAATAGCCATATCAGCTTTAGGGAGGACTGTTGTAGCTTATGATTGTAATTTCCATTCAGACACCTTGCATGTATTTGTTGTTTATTTCTCAGATACAACCAACACTTCACCCTTTTTCTCTTTGAGAAGATTTTGATCAATAGCCAATGTGCCATTTTCATGTGTAGCCAGTTGAGATTCAAACCTACTCTCATGCATTCCATTTATTTTTCTCTCCCCATCATGAAAACAAGCTTTTTATTTTCCAATGACAGAATTGGAAAAATAAGTCAGCTCTTTGTTTATGCCAACATCAGGTGAAATTGATAACTCATATGGGGAATAAGAAACCACAACGGTCCCATGCTCAGGATGGAGAATATTTCCAAGATCTTGCTTCTCTCCAATTACAGAATTAACAAATTTATTGCTGCAGCTTTGTCTAGCATTATCGCTTGTTGATTCAGATTGTTTATTATTCACATTTCTAAGTTTTGAATGGCTAGACCACGGTCACCTCCAAAAATTCCCTTTAGGGGTCATAGAAAAAAGATAAGGGAAAGGATTGTGTCAGAAATTTTTTATCATCCAAGTACAATGAATTGATAATAGTAGCAAAGATAGTGATCTAACCATCAATTGAAGAAACATTGACGTTGTTGTCATAGAAAATATACTCCCCTAGTGAACCCAACCATACCCTGACCTCAGTTTGGGTGGAGAATGTCGAACAATTAAGCCTAGTCATAATCACAACCTAGAATAAAGAGGTAATCGATGTGACTATCATAGCAATATACCATAGCTTATGGTGTATGAAGGTAACCACCGCCCTGATGAGCAAAGACGAGAACCTTTGATCAAGGCATCTAAGAAGACAAAAATTTAGGCCTATAATTCTTGAAGAGTAAAATGCATCCTAAGTCATTGTGTTCACTAAATTTAAAATTTAAAACTTGAATTTAGACATACCTTAAAGTTGCAAGAAAAATTTGTCAACCGTTTATACAAACTCATCATGCATTAAAGGGATAAAAAATGGTCACTACTTCATGCAAACCAATGAATAATTATATAAGTCTAAAATTACAGTTAAATTCAAAGACAAACATGAACCAAGTGACTCAGATTCTATCTACACAAAAATAATGTAAGAAATAGAGCAATGAAAGAAGTGCTCCTCTGTCTCTACATCACATAAGAAGCATCACTTGCAAATCCATTTTTCCCTTTAAACATGGAAATTCACCTCCATCCTCCACTAGTGCAAACATACCCACTATTGGCAATAAGAGAAGTGTAAAGCTTGTGCATCAAAGGGTCAAACTCGTGTAAGCATAACCAGTGCTATCCAAGAGCAATATTGCGCTTGTGCATACAAAGGAAGTTGGAGGTAGCCAAGCTAAATAATAAACACCTTAGAGATCTAGAGGACATAACATAGCATAGGAGAAGCCCATGACATTAAACTCAAGACTTGAGACCATTTTTTTGTGGATTTGTGTCCTTACGAAAATGCAACGAAAACACATTCAACACAGTATCCATATTATTGGTAGATAAGCCACCCGTGGAGCTATATGAAAAAGTTATAGTCATGCATATGCATTTTGGTGGGAATTGAACTAAAGGAAAACTACTTATGGATATGCGACCTTAACCACAATGTAAAATCAACGCCTTCAACAAGAGACCCACATCATATGTAATATACTCAAAAAAAAAAAAAAATTAATTATGTCATTGCTAGAACATGAGACTGGGTTTAAATTAAAAACGCTTGTCTTCAGAAATTTTCCTACAACCACATTTCAATGAAAATGTCCTTAATTTAAACCCTGACGAGAGGAAACTTTATATCCACCACTAAAACTGGCAGAGGTAAGCTGCATTAGTTCAGATAGGCTGCTTGCAACAGTGACAACAATAAACGCATTATTATATTTTCATCAACATTCCAACCTATAAATCTAGATGTGGATACTCAACCTCGAAAACAAGGCTCATGCACCACTTTTATGTGGAGAAACCATTATTTTAATGCTTTTGGTCTACAATTTGACAAGGCCCCCCAAGGCTTAAAGTGACTCCACCGTGAATATTTGGATGCATTCCATTTGTTGTTTGTGGTCCAATTTGCACAGATTTCCTATGTAAAAGTGTTGTTGGACCTTCATCCCCTACTAGTACATTTCCAGAACTTATGCCTGGAAAAGAAGGCATGGCTACAAAATGCACATTTTCTCTATGAGTAATTGTAGGATGATAATCTACAAGAGAGGTAGTTTGAGGAACACTCGAAGGTAATGGTTTCCAAACCCAGTGTCCAGGACCAGTGATAATGGATGGAACATGACCAATTGAGGAGGGTGTTTTGGAGACATTATGCATTACACCACCAATCTTTACGTGAGGAGGATCATGATGGTGTTGATTATTATCACTATTCATCCTTACACTCCCTAAATTATTACAGATAGAGGCACCAGAATTTTCTCTTGCACTGAAATAAATATCATTTGTTGGTCTTTGTAAATCTATCGATGGACCTCTATCAATATTTATAACTATATTTGGAGCCATAATTTTACCAATGTGGTTTTCCTCCCTGATTATGTTGTAGAAGAAACAAAGAAAATTCTAGCAATGGAAGTTAGATGAAGTAATGCACCAATATGCATAGTGGGTATACACAAACTATTTCAGGAAGAGGGCATAGACAAGATTTTGGCATACATGACCATTATTTATTACCTTGAGATGGATGGGATTCCTTCCATTATTTAGATTATCATTTGACAGAAAACAAACCAAATTTCCACGAGTTCAAAACTACTTTGATTTCCCTGAAGTCAAGAAAGTTGATATCTGGTCTCTGGAAATATGTTGAAGTAAATGCAAAGGACGTGATGACTTAGGTATAATAAAAATATATAACAGTATATAACAGTATTGACTTAGCTATAATAACAGTATTGTCCAAGGAAGGAAATTGCAGAATTAGAAACCTTAGTCAAAATTTCCCTAGGATATTACATGAGATATCCATAATCAAGAACTCCTTCAACAGTACCATAGACTTCATCCCCTGCTGTTAGTACGAATATTTTGTCGAAGTGTACGAAAAAATACCACTTTAGCTATGCATAACTTATAGCCCTGACATCAAATATGACTGCCAATATCTTCAGATCTGCAGTTAGTTGATCAAGACAAATGCTGCAAAAATCCAGATCTATGCATAAAAATACATTAAACAGTAAAAATAAGGTTTTGCTCCATACATCCAATAGACAAGACAAGAACAATATTTTTGAAAGAATTTTATATTAAGGGCACCTAGGAGGAAAACAAGAAAGTTGTTTCCAATTCTCCTCTATGGGATGGATTCTTGAAAGTCCTCAGCACTTTAGATCTATAATTTCTCTCTCTTGTTGGTGAAGAAAACCTAGACAAACATAGAACTCAAAGGGAGCTCACAAAGTGAAATAATGGAAAATTTGACAATGACAATGGCTCAAAGTCAGACCAAGAGCATAGATCTAGAGTGATCTAATAGGAAAAAAAAGGTGAAGAATGGTAGGAAAAACCCTCCTATTTATAACAAAATAATGAGTCATTCTAGATTTTGGTGGACGATTAAAATAACATTAACCAAATCTAGATCCACCTTTTATGGAATATTTTATTATATTTGCTAGAGGGAAAAGGCATTTGACTTGGGTCAAATCCCTTTATTTGTAAATAATAAATAAATAAATGATTTATTTACCATTTTAAGGAAGTGGTTGAATGATAATTAAATAAATAATGATTTATTTAATTATTTATAAATGATTTAGTCATATTTAACAAGGAATATTATTTAAATAAGATTTAAATAATTATTCCTAGAAAATAATAAGATAAATAAGGATTTATCTAATTAATTTCCTTGTTTTGGGTTAAACATGACTTGGAATAATAATTAAATTATTGTTTAATTAATTATTCCATGAGGAAAATCAAAAAAATATAGATTTGTTTAATATTTCCTTTTGGGGTTTCCTGTTTAGACCATAAACAACCTAATAAATGTGGTTTATTAAGTTATTTTACATAGTGAAAGCAATTTTACTTAGGGTAAAATTGGTCTTATATGGTGTACTTGGGTCCATCTAATGATAATAGGTTAGATGACCAAAAAATGGTGTAACAGATTGCCCCCCAGCGTGCGAGTGTCAGGAGAAAATCATATGACCGAAGTACGTTGTAAGAACTCGATCACTAGACAACAAAAGGGAAGTCAGAGAGAGAAAGGTGAGGTAGATAGTGTGCTGAAGGACTAGACCCTGAGGAGACGAGACTCGCAGGTGCAACAAGTCTCTTTTATGAGAGGGTACCTGTGCTGAAGGCGGCGGGGGAGGCATACCTATGCCCGCCGAGACAAAGTACAAAAGAATAGTGTGTCCAGTAAACAAGGGACCGAACCATAAAGTACAGCTGGCATAATCATGAGCCAGAGAAAAATATAATGAGGAATCCCACATACATGCTGTGCTTGGGATAACAGCCAGGACTTGTACAATAATATCTGAGTACATGAGATACAAATACAACCCAAATGCCCCCTGTAAATGGGGAAGGGCTCACAAAATCTGACTGATACATGCAAATCAAAGAGGCGCTGCAAGTGGCTACGGCCAACATCATCAAATATCTGGAGCTGCATCAAAGGCTGCAAGGAAGAGGTCATCCGGGCATGTGGGGGGCTACCTGCAGGGCCACCCCCTCATGAGGGTTGAGACATCTCACACACACCCGGGAATCATCAAGAGCTGCTGCTGGATCATTGGACCATCAAGTATACGGATCTCGATCATGCTGAAAGGAGCTGGAGAAACAATCAAGTCAAAGGGCAAGGAGAAATCCCTTTGCCTGATCCTAGGCACCGAACAAGTGTGGAAGCTGGAACCAAGGTACACCGCCCTATAAACCTGTCTTCTAGAATGAATGAGCTGATGTCGACAGAAGGAAGTCTGCCATAGGTGAGGCAATAAGGGATCCTCAACTAAGGCACGAGAGAAAATAGTAGAGTTACTGACAGACTGACACTAATGATGATGATGAAGTGGGGGATACTGAGTAGCAAATGGATGACTTCCCTTGTTAGAGCATAAAGGGCATGGGTGACTTGGCATCGACTAACACAATATCATGAGGGATAGGGAACAGTGGGGCTGAAGGCCATAATGTGCGACACGAGAGAGGGACCAAGCAATGAAGGATGGAGGACTATGGCGGGATACAAAGGGACTCGAGATAGACTCCATGAATGTGATGATGACTCAACTCGGATGCTCTAAACAAGGGTGACTCGATGGTGCTACCCCATAGTAAAGGTCCAATGGGGGATTATAAAAACATGAGTACAAGGGGGTATCTCATGACGAAAATTGACACGAACAAGGACAAGTAAGGAGGAAAAGTGGTGCCCCAAGTACAAGTGTTGTAAGTGACGAAATTAGATTTGGAGGAGAGGTCAATAGACCCTTCATGGACAAAATGTGTCTGGGTGAAGTATAAAATCATGAAAAACTAACATATACCCATTTGAGTGCTTGGTGAGAGCTTTCCAACGGGGTAGACGGTGTGTCAAACGGGGCTATGGTTTGGTCGTAGCAGGCGAAAGAAAAATCAGGGGTTTCTCTTCTAATAAGGCATTTTCCCTCCAAATGCATTCATTTGCTTGTGTAGCTGTGGTGAATGTAGAGAGGAGAGAAGGCCCTAAATCTTGCGGCGATCATAGCGGACAAACCGACCATTGGAATCGAGATCCGTCAATTGCAGGTAAGAGGCCTAATCCTACTCTTTCTTTTTGATGGATTGAAATTTCAGATTAGGGTCCTAAATCTCAGGAACAGCCCCTCCCTCATCTTCACGGCCGAGTCGCACTATTTGGGCCAAAAACTGCGACCCGGGAAGCAGGTTTTGGCCTAAAAAGTGTGACCTGTCCCAGGATTTGGCCAAAAAGTGTGACGTATCATATGGAGGTGATTTCAGTGTTGTTGTGGGCTGAGAGTTGGGTTTTTGTGGTTGGATATAGTTTTGCCTATCAGTATACTGACAAAGATGATGTTTTGTGCAGATATGGCAGAGATATGGATCAACTGGAGAGAGAGGGACTTGGGCACATTACGGGCAGAGATCCAAGGGGATCAGGGTGTCTGTCGTGCATTGGCCAGGTTTGGGGTTCTGAAGTTTGTGGAGAACCCTTTGATGAGAGCTGGGGAGCCCTTATTGGCCCGGATTGTCAGTTATTGGGATCCATATCATGAGGTCTTTATAGTGCAGGGGCACAGGATCGAGTTGACAGTCCAAAATCTATATTTCATGACTGGTCTCCCGCCACTTGGGATGGTGGGAAATACGCAGCCAGTGTTATCGCGGGGGCGTAACATCATGGAGTTTGTAGAGCGACATTGTTGACCAGGCCTCCAAGTCAAAGGGACTCAGATACCGATCGGGGACCTAGAGAGATTAGAGACCCGTGCAGTAGCCACAACGGTGTTATGGATCCTAGGCAGCCAGGCGCTCCACCACATCACTGGGTGGCAGATGATGATCGTGGAGAAAGTGTTGAGTGGGACCTACTATGGGTGGGCCCAAATGATGTTGGTGTCATTGAAATGAAATTTGTCGCTTTGCAAGCGGCAAGTGAACCATGATTGCTCATATGGGACCATATTGTGCTCCTTGTTTTTTGAGAAGATCCCAACCTTGTGACCTCGTGTACAGCTACCAGATGGGGGTCCAAGAGAACCCAGGATGCGCCGGTGGGGGCAACTACTGTGTAGAGGAGGAGGAGGGGTAGTCGTACGGGTGTTCTGACCGGAGTTATTTGCCCATTGGGATCAGATGCCATTGTACATACATGACTATCCCTATAGTGGGATGAGTTATCGTGGAGATCCGGACTTGCCACTTCCGCCTGGTCGAGTATGGAGGCCCGATGGTAAGTGACAAGTGACTAATATTTTATGTGCATGTTAAAGTTTGTGAATAGTATATATGGTACTGATTCTTATACTTTTGGTATGCAGATATAGCTCCGGTAAAACCGGCCGGATATATGGGACGACTTGCAGTATCAGGAACTGTAGGTTCTAGTGGATCGAGAACGACACAGAATGAGGATATGACCGCCCTCCTGGAGGACATCCGTCGTAGATGTGAGGGGTTGTTGACTGGTGTTTCAGAGCAGGGTTGGAAAGACTTAGACGACCAATACATAGAGATATGTATTGGGCTACCCTTGGAATGGCGAGGTGTCATGCGGTGCATGGCGATGGCCGGTCAAACTGTGCATGATATACGAGCTGCGGGAGAAGAGCCATTGGCTCGGGATCCTCCAGATAGTGATTAGATGTGGGGCAGGTGGTGCCCCCTAGTGTGTATGTAGGGGCAAGTGGCACCCCCCAGTTTTGAGTTTTGTTTGTTGTAACATGCTATGGGCATGTCATATGTATCAGAGTAGATGGACTCTAAAAACGTGTTGTACGACACATATTATGGATATGCATTGTTTTGATGATTTTGAATGTTATTGTCTTGTAGGAAATGTGTGTGATAAATGCCAATCTAGAACATGGTTTGCAATTCTATCTACGTAGTGATTTTTTTCTCTAGGTACATGACTGAAAGTAATGATGCTAAATTCACGTATCAAAAGTTTCACTCGTAAATATCGTCTAAAAAGGATAGGATTATGCACACGATAGACACCATTGAATTGCATGAAAAGAAGCAGGGAATCTAAACGAACATGCAGATGGAGGATGAGATGAGAGAGGGCATCGGCTAAGAGGCCACGCACTGCATCATATTCGGCCTGATTATTGGTGGCAGTACCAATGCAGACCCCATGGGAGAGAACGAGGGTATGCAAGGGGGTAAAGATGGCCCAAGCTACCGAGGCTAGATTCCAGAAATAGCGACTTGCACCATCGGCGTAGCCGATATAAGGTGTGGACGGGAGGTCTTGCGAAATAGTGTCACAAGACAAGAAATGGGAGGAGGAAGAACAATGATGGTAGCGTGAGTGTATAGTAGAAATCAAATGACAATTACAGGAGGGAGTAGTCTGGATAGGATGGATATGACTCATAAACCGACTAGAGGGTGATGTATGATGGCTACGGGAGGGATAGCTGGTGCTCATGCTACGGAGAACATCATAGATACGGATGGTATCATCCCGGTTATGGGTGGGAAAGAAAAGGTCAGGAGTGGAGAAGGCTTCCATGAGGTCATCATGACGGGAAAACAGGGGATGACGAGGGGAAGGCAAACTACATGATGTGGCGAAGCGACCGAAATCATCAGCATGAGAAGAAAATCTCTCATACGGATCTTCATGGGGGAAAATAGAAGAACAAGTAAATAGGTGGTCAAAGGACGTTGAGCCCAAGGTGGTCGCTGAAGAGGGGTCAAGCGAAACAAGAGGGGAGGGTTCAACGGGAATATTCTCTAAGGGTCTCATGGAGGATGATAGGTAGAGGATAGTGGTAGCAGGCTCTGTCATCTCGACATCAGGAGGAGGAATGTCAATGGGAGCGGGTAAATCCTCGAGCTGACCGGACGCATACTGCGCGAGGATGGGAGAGGCGGATTGATTTTTTTCAACCTCATACTCGCAAATGACCTCTAAAGAGGCTCGGTAATGCGTCAGGTGAGGAAAATGGTGGGAATAATGGCCATGGACACCACACAGAGCACAGGGTTTGTTGGTGCGAAGAGTCTTTGGGTTCTTGGTTTCGGACGAGGAAGAAACAGAGGGTTCAGGGACTGTAGACTCAGGGAACGCGACTTTAACCATGGGTTTAATACGGGGTAACTCGAGACAAGTATGGGTGGCATGATCGATGACATCACACAAGGCACAAGGCTTTACGAGCGTAGGAGAGGTAGGGTCGGTCGGGGTAACTTTGTCTTTGGATGCCCCCTTGCGAGCTTTGCCTTTCTTTCCCGGAGTTGTCACAATACGAGAAGGGTCCTGTTGAGGTGCTGGTGGCACTGTAGCAACGGAAGAAGTTAGGGGAACCAGTTGAACCGGTGTCAAAGCAAGGTAAGGTTTGGGGTGACCAGGCGGGGTAGCGGCTGGAGGATCAAGGTACCAGATGGGTATACCCAAGGTCAAATTGGGGAGGGATAGGGTGGCCATGATGGGGACTGAATAAACTCCGAGAGGTGGAGCAAGGAAAGGTATCTAACTAGCAGGGTAATGGCTAGGAGGGATGGCTCCAAGATGGTTGAGACCTGGGGGAACCGACACAAGAGGGTAGAGAGGTTTGTGGGTACTAGCTGGATGAGAAGATCCAGAAGGAAGAGTTTCGGCCAGCTGAGGCGAAGGGATAGGAGTGGGTTGCAGCGGGCGAGGTTGAGGTTGCTGACTAGCCGAAGTGGGCCGCTTAAGGTTAGCCCGAGACGATTGCATCATGCAAACATTCGCTAAGCTGGGATCAGATACGGGAGGAGGAGGAAGACCAAGGAAGGTTCCAAGCAAGGAGTCTTTGTAGACGCCAGGGGAAACACTGGTCAAAGAATCAATGGTTTACTTATTGGCTATAGAAGAGATGGTCGACTCAGGGGAGGTCTGTGATTTTGGCTCATGATATGTCAACTAGTCAATGGTGACTATATTTCCACTGTGAGGGAAAAACATCTTGCGGTGGACCGCGGATGGGACAACAGACATAGCATAAGTGTAGCTATGCCCCAAAAGAATGTTATAATCAACAGGGGCATCAATGACTTCAACGTCAACGCAAACAATCTTGTCTGCAAGAGTGATAGGACAATTACGGAATAAGCCAATGGGCTGGGAGGCATGGCCATCCCACACATGAAGGGTGATTGTGGAAGGGGCCAATTCAGGAGATCCGAGTTGTTTCCAAACCGAAGCGGACATCACACAGGTGGATGCCCCCTCATCAATGATGCACTGAGAAACATTAGCGTTTCGGATTTTGACTGGGATTTGGAAGGCTACGGAAGCAGGAAGAGGAGGATGTTCTGATTGATGGGTGTCGAAAAAAATCAATTGGTCATCAGCAGGATCTACAGCACCCATGGAAGATAGTAGAGCCTTCTTTTGAGAAGGGCATGACTAGAGGAGTTTCGGTGTTGGAAATGACGGCGAGAGGCGTGCCAAATGATCTCTTGCTGCTATACGAATGAGCAGCTCGACCAGAAGCAACATTTCGGCGTAATGGGCCCTTAGGAATCTTGGTATGAACCTCAACTTTGGGCGGAGGGAGATGCAAGGGACCATTGGATGTCTAAAGAGGCTCTGTAGAACATGAAGAAGGTGACTCGGTAATAGACGGAGCGGGAGGCTTGGGGTACTGATGAGACCGAGTTTGAAGGTTAAGGTCGACAGTTAGAGGTTGATCAAAGTTCATCATGAGAATCTGGTAATCGGAGGAACCAGAAGGTGAAGGTTGAGTGACCCCTTGTCCAGTAGGTGGTTGGGTAGCCACTAATCCTTGCTGGGGAAAGGGATTGGTAAACACAGCCGGTTGGGTAGATGCCACATTGGGGGGATCAGTAGAGGAGGCATGTTGTCCGCGCAATGTGGCTTGAGACTCCCACATCTACCGCATCTGTGGTAAGAGGGGACAATCGTGAGTGTAATGACCATAAACACCGCAAAAAAAATAAGGCTTATTTGTACAAATAGGCCTATCCAGCTTGGGCTGAGTGCCTAGCTACTGGTTAGCAGTGTTAGAGTCAATACCTGAAGGATTGGATCCACGATTACCAGGGGTAGATTTATTTTGATTGCCTTTCCTCTTTTTTTGAGAAGAAGGAGGATTATTCGCGCCCTGCTGTGCAAATACTTGCCCCGGAGGGGGTGGTAGTTGCTGTTTCTGGGGTTGAGAAGGCAAGGGAGGTGGAGGTACAAATGCTGGAGGAGTTGGGGCACCAGGCTGTGGATAAGGATACTGGGTAGGTTGGGCAACATTGAGGTAAGTAGGAGGTTGGGAAAAAGGAGGAGGCATGTTGTATCCTGGATACATGCTATCTGGAGGGGGAAAAGTGCTGGAGCTGCTGGCCCCTCTCGGAGGGAGACCATAGCCCATAGGAGGTTGAGCATATGGATGTGAAAGATTTCCAATGATACCATCGGCAGAATGAGATGCCCCCGAGGTGTTAGCGCCACTGGGTCTGGGGAGGTTAGGAAGGATGGTATAAACATAACCAGATTGAGCATAAATGAGGTCAAATTTCAAGGCTATTTGGAGGGTCTCTTCTTCGGTTTGAGGGAGCTGGGATGCGACATATTTTCTGATGGCAGGTAAGAGAGATCTAAGGAACCAGTCCATGTAGACTTGATCTTCAAAGGTAGGAGCTTGACATAAACTCCTTATTCTCTGCCATTCTTGGATATGAGCGGAAAGGCAGGTTGCAGATGATTGAGGGAAAGAAGTCAAGAGTTCGGTAGCAGTGTCGTATCAGAGAGAGAACTGGAAATAAGATAAGAAGGCTTAGGAAATGGTTGCAAAGGTGGTATGGGAAGAGGAAGTATGATCAAAATACCACTTATAAGCTTCGCCTGTAAGCGTGCGTTGGAACAATCTAAGACAGATGAAATCATCAATAATGGAATTAGATGAACACCACATGTGGAAAGTTCAGATATGGTTGGAGGGGTCTTCTCTAGCAAGGCCTTCGAACTTGGGAATGTCGGAGGGGAGCTTGGTTGGCATAGCAGGCCAACCAACATTGTGGCAGATAGGATCATTGATCAACTGATTGAAATCAGGAAGACTGAGACTTGCCATATAGGGGAGCAAAGGGACAGTCGAGGTAGTTCCTGTGGTGGTTCCACTAGTAATATTCCTAGCATTAGGGCTGGGGTTGCCGCTAGCATTAGGCCCTGGATCAGACATGGTGAAGGTAACAGGGGGAGAACCGGAAGTGGGGGGAGAACCCAAAGAATCAGAAGAGGAGTCAGAGTGCGGACTCAGGGGAGGCCTAACTCGAGGACAGCGGGAAGGAGCAAGTCGACCAACCAGAAACTGAGGGTGAAGGCCAAGAATTCTCTGGGATATACGCCTTTGGGGCGCAATGATGACGGCACAAAGGGAAGAAGAATGACCAACAAGGGCAGGGAGGTGCAGAATCAAGTTATGGTAATGTCGAAACAAGGGCAGAGAGGTGCAGTGTTAATTTATTTTAAAGTCTTTGCCTAGCGGTGTTAACCAGGCTCTTCTTCGCTTAGGGTCAGTGTGTGGCGTGTGTTAATTTTAATTTTTAAACCAAGATGTTTTGAGAGTAAAAGAAAAAAGTGTGATGCGTAATTAAAAATAAATCTACAGATAACAGTATATAATGTGGAAATAACAGAAAATTAACATCTACCAATGCATCGATCTAACCCAAGAAGGCAGGTCTCTCAAAACTAGTCTAAAAGAGGGAAAAAATCTAGTCAAAACACACTTAAAAGGGGCCAATAGATCTAAGGTCGGGAGGGACAAGGATCTAAAGGAGAAATCTGCTGGAAAGAGGTGCAGAAAACAACAAAGAGGTAGAGGCAAGGTTGATTCAAAAAGGGAGGAAATCAGCTAAAGGTAGAAGGTACAAGAAGGAGACCCTAGAGGAAAACCCAAAAAAAACTATATGAGGTGATTTGAAAGATAGAAGAGCTGATCTAAAAGGGATCTGAAGGTGAGGTATCAGATCTGAAAATAAAAAGGCTGAAACTCTGAAAATTCAGACGTCTGAAATAGCTAAAACTCTTCCACAAAAAGTGGAGGGTACTAAAGCCCTAAGGGGCAAGATGCCCACTTAGTTGAGTAAAATAGATCAGAAACATGTCTAAACATGCCGAGACAAAGGCTGGAAAACCCTGACAGAAGCTTCAAACAAACCCAGAAAATTTGCTGAAAATTTGTAGAAAAAAGTGCAGGTCGCAGGTTCTGACCTGTTTTTTGTCTAGGTCGCAGATTCTCGACTGAAAAGTGCGTCCTGCAGTCCAGGTCACAAGTTCTGGGCCAAAAAGTGCAACCTGCAGCTCTGGGTGTCTCGGCGGCAGATTTCAGAAAAAATTGTCGTCTCAGTTGTGGCTGATGTCTGGTACCTACGCAATAGGGCTAGAAACACACGGAAGTTAGAAATTTTAATGTTTAACGGTTTTATAGGTGAAAAACGACATAAAAATAGAAAAAACAAAAAGCTGAAAATAAACCCTAGGGTCTGAAGCAGCTGGCTATGCAGGAATATGAAAAACGACAGCGGTCATAATTGAAAACCCGTGTGGAGTCGCCAATTGTTAGTATGAATCTTTTGTCGAAGTGTACGGAAAAATACCACTTTAGCTACGCATAACTTATAGCCCTAACATCAAATATGGCTGCCAATATCTTTAGATATGCAGTTAGTTGATCAAGACAAATGCTGCAAAAATCCAGATCTATGCGTAAAAAGACATTAAACAGTAAAAATAAGGTTTTTCTCCATACATCCAATAGACAAGACAAGAACAATATTTTTGAAAGAATTTTATATTAAGGGCACCTGGGAGGAAAACAAGAAAGGTGTTTCCAATTCTCCTCAATGGGATGGGTTCTTGAACGTCCTCAGCACTTCAGATCTAGAATTTCTCTCTCTTGTTGGTGTAGAAAACCTAGAAAAACATAGAACTCAAAGGGAGCTCACAAAGTGAAATAATGGAAAATTTGACAATGATAATGGCTCAAAGTCAGACCAAGAGCATAGATCTAGAGTGATCTAATAGGCAGAAAAAGGTGAAGAATGGTAGGAAAAACCCTCCTATTTATAACAAAATATTGAGTCATTCTAGATCTTGGTGCATGATTAAAATACCATTATCCAAATCTAGATCCACCTTTTATGGAATATTTTATTATATTTGTTGGAGGGAAAAGGCATTTGACTTGGGTCAAATCCCTTTATTTGTAAATAATAAATAAATAAATGATTTATTTATCATTTTAAGGAAGTGGTTGAATGATAATTAAATAAATAATGATTTATTCAATTATTTATAAATGATTTAGTCAAATTTAAAAAGGAATATTATTTAAATAAGGTTTAAATAATTATTCCTAGAAAATAATAAGATAAATAAGGATTTATCTAATTAATTTCCTTGTTTTGGGTTAAATATGACCAGGAATAATAATTAAATTATTGTTTAATTAATTATTCCATGAGGAAAATCAAACAAATATAGATTTGTTTAATTTTTCCCTTTGGGGTTTCCTGTTTAGACCATAAAAACCCTGATAAATGTGTTTTATTAAGTTAGTGGAAGAAATTTTACTTAGGGTAAAATTGGTCTTACATGGTGTACTTGGGTCCATCTAATGATAATAGGTTAGATGACCAAAAAATGGTGTAACACCTACCTACTTGTAAATTCATGAAAGCAACAATACTTGTCCAAACGATTGCTGGAACTAGACATAGCAGGAATTAGAAACCACAATAGTCCCATGCTCAGGATGGAGAACATTTCCAAGGTCTTGCTTCTCTCCAATTACAGAATTAACAAAATTATTGTTGCAGCTTTGTCTAGCATTATTTCTTGTTGATTCAGATTGTTTATTCTTCACATTTCTATGTTTTGAATGGATATACCACGGTCACTTCATAAAATCCCCTTTAGGGGTTGTAGAAACTAAATATAAGGGAAAGGATTGTGTCAAAGCTCTTTTAGCATCCAAGTACAATGAATTCATAATAGTAGCAAAGACGATTCCCTAACCATCAATTGAAGAAACATTGGCATTGTTTTCATAGAAACTATACTCGCTTAGTGAACCCAACCACACCCTGACTTCAGCTTGGGTGGAGAATGTCAAGAAATTAAGACTAGTCCTAATCAAAACCTAGAAGAAAGAGGTAATCAATGTGACTATCATAGCAAGATACTAGAGCTTATGGTGTATGAAGGTAACCACCACCTTCATGAGCAAAGACAAGAACCTTTGATCAAGGTATTTAAGAAGAAAAAAATTTAGGCCTATAATTCTTGAAGAGGCAAATGCCTCCTAAGTCATTGTGTTCACTAAATTTGAAATTTAAAACTTGAATTTAGACATACCTTAAAGTTCCAAGAAAACTTTCTTAACCGTTTATACAAACTCGTCATGTCTTAAAGGGATAAGAAATGGTCGCTACTTAATGCAAGTGAATGAATGATTATATAAGTCTAACATTATAGTTAGATTCAAATACAAATATGAACCAAGTGACTCAGATTCTATCTGCACAAAAATATTGTAAGAAACAAAGCAATGAAAGAATTTCTCCTTTGTCTCTACATCACATAATAAGTATCACTGGCAAATCCATTTTTCCCTCTAAATATGGAAATTCACCTCCATCTTCCACTAGTGCAAACATACCCACTATTGGAAATAAGAGAAGTGTAAAGCTTGTACATCAAAGGGTCAAAATTGTGTAAGCATAACCAGTGCTATCCAAGAGCAACATTGTGCTTGTTCATACAAAGGAAATTGGAGGTAGCCAAGCTAAATAATGAATACCTTAGAGATCTAGAGAACATAACATAGCATAGGAGAAGCCCATGAAATTAAACTCAAGACTTGAGACAAATTGTTTGTGGATTTGTGTCCTTACCAAAATGCAACGAAATCAAATTCAACACAGTACCCATATTATTGGTAGATATGCCACCCGTGGAGCTATATGAAAAATTCATAGTCATGCACAGGCACTGTGGTGGGAATTGAACTCAAGGAAAAATACTTGTGGATATGCGACCTTAACCACGATGTCAAACCAAGGCCTTCAACAAGAGACCTATGTAATATACTCAAAAACACAAAAAATTCAATAATGTCATTACTAGAACATGAGAGTGGGTTTAAATTAAGAACACTTGTCTTCAGCAATTTTCCTACAACCACATTTCAATGCCACTGTCCTTAATTTAAACCCTGATAGGAGGAAATTTTATATCCACCACTAAAACTAGCAGACGTAAACTGCATTCAATCAGATAGGATTTTCGAAATAGTGAAAACAATAAAAGAATTATTATATTTTCATCAGCATTCCAGCCTATAAATCTAGATGTGGATACTCAACCTCAAAAACAAGGCTCTTGCACCACTTTTATGTGGAGAAACCATCAGATCAACGTGTTTGGTATACAACTTGAGAAAGCCCTTTAAGGCTTAAAGTGACTCCACCATCAATATTTGGATGCATTCTATTTGTTGTTTGTGGTCCAATTTGCATAGATTTCCCATGTAAAAGTGTTGCTGGACCTTACAATCCCTAAATTATTATAGATAGAGGCACCATAATTTTGTTTTTCACTGAAATGAATATCATGTGTTGGTCTTTGTAAATCTACCGATGGACCTATATCAGTATTTATAACTATATTTGGAGCCAAAATTTCACCAATGTGGTTTTCCTCCCTAATTTATGTTGTAGAAGAAACAAAGAAAATCCTGGCAATGGAAGTTGGATGAAGTAATGCACCAATGTGCATAGTGGGTATACACAAACTATTTCAGGAAGAGGGCATACACAATCATTTGGCATACATGACAATTATTTATTACCCTAATATGGATGGGATTACTTCCATTATATGGATGATCGTTTGAAAGAAAACAAACCAAATGTCCACGAGTCATCTTAATGCAGTGAGGTGAGATAATCATTCATATTATATATCTAAAGGTAAATATCAGAATATATTATACATGGTTTCAAAAAATCCTAGAGGTACTGTTACCCACATTTTTTTTTAAGAAAAAAATGGGATAACCAGGGGAGCTATCCCAATTCTATATATGTGGGTAATACATTATGAAACATATCAACTATACTAGCATGGGACCATACTTCCCGAAGTGTGTTAGGAAATGTATTATTAGAATGGCTCTAGTTTCATGGGTGAATTTGAATTCATGAGAAAGGTAACAACAGATAATATCATAGGCTATGATCTACTAGAAGAGTCCTCTACAGAATCCATATAGTGCACATTCAAGGAGGGTCATAGCACAGTAATACAAGGACCAGAGGAGGGATAGTGGATGGGTCAAACCTATCTGATAGAATAATTGTTCACATGTCAGTAGTACTCTTGTAGAGAGCAGTGAAGCAAGGATAAGAGACCTTTCTGAGGTTTTTATTGCTATGGAAACCAGCATTCACAATGTTGTATCAAATATAGTCATTCTATTCCCATCCTATTTCAGTGACACTCGACATCAAGCAACTCAAGCTCCCAAACGCATGATCACTGGAGTTCAAATAATTTGGGAAGACAACTAACATGATGGCTATAGGTGCATCTCTTGGAACCTTGTCAGTTGCATAAGTAGAGGCTCAGAAGAGACCTTAAGCTGGGCATGCAAATGTAAATAGGACACCATAGAAATTCTATCTACAATCATAAACCAAGTCCTGAACTAAATTGGAACCTAGAGGGAGGAAAATAATATAGAGAACAGTGCCTAATTTCATAGTAGAATTTTCCCAAGAGAATTAATTGGTGTAAGGTCTCTCTCACGTGTATCATATATATATATATATATATATGCGCACTTGAATTAAAAAGAAAATTAAAGAAGGGGGCAAGGGGCAACCTAAATTTGGGCCAAAATCAGCTTTTTTTGTTTGAACCAACCTTTATTTAAGGTGATTTATACACATGTGAAATGAAATTTATGATGGGATGACGTGTGCGTGTAAAGTCTTGTGACCATTGTTAGGAGAAATTTTCTCATCCTATGGGGGATTTCCTATTGAAGAGCCCATTCCTTTGCACAACAGACACATGGAAAAAATTGGGTGCTCAACCCAGCTTATGAGGACATAGAGGATGAGTTTTCCCACCTTTAAAGGAGCCAGATGAGTTCACTTTGAAGCACTCGACAGTTGGAGGAATCTTGGATGCGTAGTTTTCCCTTTGGTCGTTCCTTTGCCTTGATTTGTGAGCCATGTGCCCACTTCATAATGGTTTTGTGACCCTTATAATAAATAGTGTGAAGGTCTATACACCCTTTGAAGGGTTATTTATTGGAGCTACATGAGCCTATATCAAAGAAAAAGGGTTTAGTGCCCACTTTGAAAGGCATTTTGAGGTGGAACTCCCTTGTTTAGTGGAGGATTTGTTACAGTTGTGGGGGAACTTGAAGGTCCCCCTCTCCGACTTGGTTAATGGCATTGGGAGCCCTTATACCTTGGAGGACAATTTTGGGGTTGTTTGCCTCCTTTAGAGGCTTTTGGTGGGCATATTTAAAGACTTATTAAGGAGAATTTTCTGAAGGAAGTCCAAGGAAGATGAAGAGTTTTATCCTCTGTCTTGACCCCTGAAACCATTCGGATACTATCCCTGATCAGAATTCGCAGAGGTTTATTCAAGTCTACAGATTTCTGGTTAGAATACAACTTTGTCCAATATGAAATTATACTGCAACTGTTTGAAACTATACTAAACTATTAAATCTGGAGAATATAGTGGTACTATGAAATTTTTTGCATGGTTGAACTATCGTATTGTTTACTGTAATGTTGAGATAGCAATGTTATTTACTGAAGGCTTCATTCATTTGTATTGGATGAATCTTGGTGTCATTGTCTGGAAAAGAATCTTGGTGTCATTTGTATTGGATGAATCTTTGGTTTCATATTAATATTAATATTTTTCCTTGGGCAAATTAAATTCTTCCAAGGGCTAGTAGGGTCTCCAAAGGGGTAGGAAGGCTTCCCAAAGAAGGGAATCTCTCCCTGGGTTACAAAATTTCAACATTCCACCTATAATTTCACATGTTGTACCATTGACAACATAGCCTATATATATAGTGTTGTCATTAATATTAGTTTCAAGTATCATGAATACCTACACTATGCTATACTTAAAGTAGCTATTTTGAATCTGGATTTTACATGGCTATAATGAATTCAGTGGAAGTACCAAAAACGATAAAACAATATATTGCTAGCATGTTTTTGCCCTATAATTTCTTTAGTGAGCATATTGTTAAATAATGCATACTTGCAAAAGAAAAATGATGGCATTTATCATCCTTTTTCCTATAGATTACAAAAATAGTATAATAGAAACAATCATACCTCCTTGCAATCAAGGCTCCTCATGAAAACACCATCAACAACGGGAGACTTTCTGGGCTCTGCATGAGCATAGTCAGAACCAACTGTATAAACCTATGGTAACCAACACAACAAAATTTTTGAGATACAAAGCTGGACTGAATTCAAAAATAGGTGAGACTACACAAAAGTTAAATTCAAAAGCTACATAATAATAGATTGCAAAGAAAAATTTTACATGTGAAAGGTAGTAGAAAAAGACACCATGGTGGAAGATTTAGTTTGATCACAGTTTATCAATTAACATATCAGATTATGTTTCAATTTTAGGTCTTCATTCCATATTTAAAATGAATTCTTGAACATCAAATGAAAACAAAATCTTAAAGCAACAAATAATAATAAAAAATCATAAAAGAGTTGTTACAATGCCAATTAGATTTTGACCAAAGCAGTCATCAGTATGTTCTCTGCAATTACCTTGACATCTATTTCCCAGTGGGCATGAATTCTTCATATGTGTATGACCCTTCTCTTCGTACTTTTCTAACATCTGGATGAAATTCACTAGAACGATTTCCAACCTACAATATTAAATAATTAATAATAGATTAAAATTCAGATAAGGGGAAATTGAAAAAATAACAAAATTAAATGTGATTTGCTAATGCCACATGTAAAAATTTCAGTGGTCTTACATACATACTAAATAATGAATATTAAAAATATTAAGGAAATGCATTGAGTCTAAAGGGGAAACTTTTGTTCTCTTGCAATCATAAAATAAGGAAAATATGAAATTCAATAAATAAGCCCAATAACCTGATACTCCAATCTTTAATATGGTGCCACAGAATATAATATTTATGATTTTTGCAAATTATTTAGATTTACTGAAGATGTTAGAATAATATTTACAGAAAATTGCTTCTCATAAACAATTTTACCACACATATCTCATATGCTTTCAACAACATTCACACAAAAAATCAGTCAAGCAGAGACAAAGATGGTAAATTAATTTTCTAATGAGAAACTATTAATGAATGAAATTAACTTGTTATATATGTAATACTATCTCATATAATATGTTTTACAAGAAATACTACTTCACTTGATATCTTATAAAAAATTGTAATGGTTTCAACTGCAAAAGGTAATAATGCTTAAGTGCATAAATGCTAAATACAATTTTCTTCTAACTTTTGAAACAGAATTAAACAACATGAATCAATCATAAATCAAGAAATTTGATAAAATGATCTTGCACCATTTAAGCCAAATCCCAGAAAAGAACCTTGGCCATTTTGGAAAACCTAAATGACTTCATTTGCACCACTGTATGGCTTGTTGCTTTCTAAATTTTCCTCTTTCATTTGTATAAATGAAACTATGGATTCAATTAGTTCTCATTCAATCTCCATCTGATGCTGCTCAATCATACTTGTATCATCTGCCTTGGTCCTATCACCCAAAAGTAAACATAATAAAAAAAGAGTAAATATGTCAAGTTTAGGGCAATTCCTATTTGTATAGTTGTCAAGCTTATAGTTCTTTTTAACTCTGTTATAACTTTGTTGAGACCACCTACTCTACAGTAAAAAATAGCAGAGGAGCCATTAGTAATACCTACCCATGGTCTCTTATAAGCATGATAGAAGAATAGGTTCACCCTTTTTGAGTAGCTTGGCTTTCATTTCTCACACACACCACATTCGGGATCAACATGGCATACCTGTTATAAAATTTAGGGGTGGACACCAGAGAGGGAAGAACTCTTTGGATCAATAAATATAATACAAATTTAGGGGAAGTCATTGCTGCAGATGAAATGAGCTCTTCCCACTCAAATTAAAGTTCATTAGTTGAAAGGTTTAAGCTCCAGAATAGAGTGAAAAGAGTAGCTATGTGATACTCTTAAGTAGCTCTATAATAGAGTAGCTAGGTCGCACTCTTAAGTCAATATATAGTTGATCTCTCCTTATCTGTTTAGAAGTGCATTGGAGATTAACACCATGCCTAGACAAATAGAATCTATATTAGCCATTTTCGAGGAGCTTGGCTTTCATCTTACACACCACAACGAGGCTCAAAGTGGCAGACCTGTTAGCAAATTTAGGGGTGTACAATGAGGAGGGAAGCACTCTTGGTTCAGGAAATTAATAAAAATTTAGGGGAATTCATTGTTGCAGATGAAATGAGCTCTAAATGCTTAGCAACAGGGGATAGGGAATTGGCTAATTCTCCAAAACTGTTCACTACATACCAAGCAACCAACCATCAAAATCAAGTGGCGATGGGAGGTGGAGGACTCAGGCTCATATTGACTCAGAGAGAGAAAGATTCAAAAATGACACATTCAATTCCATGAAGTAGATAGAATGGAATGGCAGGGAGGATAGACACAGCACTTAGGATGTCCAGTAACAACAGGTCTGGACACAAATGGAGTAAGCAACAACCACTGAAATCAAACAGGGCAGAGTCAAAGGTGGCTATTCATTTATATTTTTAGCATCCTTCCCAGAATCCATGGAATCATTTTATCCATTGAAAGGATTAGGGCACTAGAAGGAATCGAAGCTCTCTATTTCTAAGTCAATCCTGCTGATTTAAGATACAATAATGAGTCAAATAAAAGTGAAACATGTCTAAAGAAATTAGTAGGACCTGTAGCTTCAACAAATTAAAGATTTTGAATTGATTTCTTGTTGGAATGCAGCCACTATAGAATTAATTGTTGTAAAACTTGATGAAGCAAACTATAGTTGGTAGAACCAAATTTTATGAAAGCTCATATGGAAATCAAAAGTCTGTTTTAAATGTTCAATAAAAAAAAAAAATGCTAAAATCCAATTTAATTATGTCCTGATGGTGATTGAAATGCATCCAAGAAAATTGTGGCATCGTATTTCATGCAAGATCTTGGGCCTTATATTTATTTTATTACAAAGGTAATTTCTCAGACATGTCAATTAGCGACTTTGCAAAAAGAAAGGCAACTAAGCACTGTATGCAACATCTGGCTAGGCTTAAACTCACAAATGAGGTGTAGGCACCCAATTTTTCCACAACAGTCATCTTAATGCAGGCCAGTGAGATAATCATTCATCTTACAGATCTAAATGTAAATATCAGAATCTATTATATGTGGTTTCAACAGAGCCTTGAGGGACTGTTACCCAAATTTTTTTTAAGAAAAAAATGGGATAACCAGGGGAGCTATCCCAATTCAATATATGTTGGTAATACATTATGAAACATATCAACTATACTGGCATGGGACCATACTTCCCGAAGTGTGAGGAAATGTATTATTAGAATGGCTCTAGTTTGATAGGTGAAGTTGAATACATGAGAAAGGTAACAGCAAATGATATCATAGGCTCTAATCTACTGGAAGAGTCCTCTACAAAATCCATATAGTGCACATGAAAGGAGGGTGATAGCACAGTAATACAAGGACCAGAGGAGGGATAGTGGATGGGTCAAACCTATCTAATAGAATAACTATTCACATCTCAGCAGTACTCTTGTAGATAGCAGTGAGGCAAGGATAAGAGACCTTTTTGAGGTTTGTATTGTTATGGAAACCAGTATTCACAATGTCAGAATTAAGGATTCATCTTGACAAAGAAAAGAGGAGTGTAAATTTGTAAGCCTATCCAGCGAGGTTTGTCTCGAATGCAGTCATTGCAGTCCCATCCTATTTCAATGACACTGAACATCAAGCAACTCAAGCTCCAAAACACATGATCACTAGAGTTCAAATAATTTGGGCAGACAGCTAACATGATGGCTATAGGTGCATCTTTTGGAACCCTTTCAGCTACATAAGTAGAGGCTCAGAAGAGACCTTGAGCTGGGAATGCAAATGTAAATAGGACACCACATAAATTGTACCTACAATTATAAACCAAGTCCTGAACTAAATTGGAACCTGAAGGGAGGAAAATAATATATATGACATTGCCTAATTTCATAGCAGAAGTTGCCCAAGAGAGTTAATTTTTGTATGGTCTCTCTCTTGTGTATAATATATATAGGTATGTGCACTGGAATTGAAAATAAAATTAAAGAACGGGGCAGGGGGCAACCTAAATTTGGGCCAAAATCAGCTTTTGTTGTTGGAACCAACCTTTATTTAAGGTGATTTGTACACTTGCGAGATGAAATTTATGATGGGCTGACCTGTGCGTGTAAAGTCTTATGACCATTGCTAGGAGAAATTTTCTCATCCTATGGGGGATTTCCTATTGAAGAGCCCATTTCTTTGCACAACAGACACATGGCAGAAATGGGGTACTCTACCCAGCTTATGAGGATAGAGAGGATGAGTTTTCCCACCTTTAAAGGAGATAATGAGTTCAATTTGAAGCACTCTACACTTGGAGGAATCTTGGAGGCATAGTTTTCCCTTTGGTCGTTTCTTTGCCTTGCTTTGTGCGCCATGTGCCCACTTCATAATGGTTTTGTGACCCTTATAGTAAATAGTTTGAAGTTCTATACACCCTTTGAAGGGTCATTTATTGGAGGTACATGTGCCTATATCAGAGAAAAAGGGCTTAGTGCCCACTTTGAAAGACATTTGGAGGTGGAACTCCCTTATTTAGTGGAGGATTTGTTACAGTTGTGGGAAAACTTGAAGGTCCCCCTCTCCCACTTGGTCAATGACATTGGGAGCCCTTATACCTACCTTGGAGGAGAATTTTGGGGTTGTTTTCCCACTTTAGAGGCATTTGGTGGGCATATTTAAAGACTTCTTAAGGACAATTTTCTGAAGGAAGTCCAAGGAAGAAGAAGAGTTTTATCCTCCTTCTTGACCCCTGAAACCATTCGGATATTAGCCCTGATGAGAATTTGCAAAGGTTTATTCAGGTCTACAGATTTATGGTTAGAATACAACTTTTTCCAATACGAAATTATACTGCAACTATTTGAAACTATACTAAACTATTAAATCTAGAGAAAATAGTGGTACTATGAAATTTTTTTGCATGGTTGAACTATAATATTTTTTACTATAATTTTGAGATAGAAGTGTTATTTATTGAAGACTTAATTCATTTGTATTGGATGAATCTTGGTGCCATTGTCCGAAAAATAATTTTTTGAAATCCTAGGGTGAAAATTTCCCTAGGATCTCACAAAAACAAGAAAATCAAATTTACCAAATAAATAATAAAGATCAGGATCTGCAATAGCTATAGTAAATCTTGAACCTACCAATTATTCTTCAATCCCAAAGTACTGAGTATGTGACGCCAACTTCATCCCATAAAATTCCTCCTTGAATTTGCATACATAGATCTCTAACCCACGCACCTAAAAGCCTCTTAACTGATTGATGTATATTGCCTCCTCGATTAGACCATTCAGAAACAGTGCTTTTACATCCATTTGATATAAATTCTAACCAAAAATTGATGCTAAAGATATGAAGATCCTGATGCAAGTACACTAGGAACTAGAGTAAATCCTAAAGGTGTCCTCATAGTTAACTCCTCTCTAGAGAATAGTCTCACTGTGAACTGAACCTTACTACATTTTTGTGGTATCTGCTGCAAGCTTCACTTCAAACACCCCCTTAGAATAAATCAGAAACTTCCCCACTTGTGTTGGCACAATCTCCCAAACAACATTCTTCATTATAGAGTTGTGATTGATCTATATTGCCTCCTTGATTAGACCATTAAATAAAAATGCTCCTACATCCATTAGATATCAATGCCAACCAAGAATTGATGCTAAAGACATGAATAAAATTGATGCAAGTACACTAGCAACTAGATTAAATGTGTCCTTATAGTCAACTCCTCTCTAGATAATACTTTCACTATGAACAGAACCTTTGTACTTTTTTATCTGCTGCAAGCTTCACCTCAAACATCCACCTAGAATAAATCACAAACTGCCCCACTTTTGTTGGCACAATCTCCCAAACATCATTATTTAGTATAGAGTTGTCCACGTCCACCACAACATTCCATCATACCTGCTAACCAACTACCTCCCCGTAACTAAAAGGCTCTACAAAAATGATGGAAGACATCGGTGCAACATAATTCAGAAACTTTTTAGAAAGATAACATGCTACAAAGGATGCCTTTGGAGATCCAACATGCTCATATGCATCCTACTATGTTTAGTACCACCTAGGCTACCTTGTTGAACCAAAAAATACTAAAGCATCACTTCCACCTCCCAAACCTTACTAAAAATCATTAGGATAGAAAAGGTTTCTCCCTCCTAAACCTCTACTAAAAGGCTCCTGAGACCTCGAGGGACCATGCATCATCACAAGGTTCACATCTCAGTCCACTATTATTTTCCATTGTGATAGAATGTAGACTCCATAGGCCTTGCAGAACTCATTATATCCAACAAAAACACCCTTCAAATTGAACTGTTTCAATTTAGTTCATTTCTGCTCAAAAATATGAATATATACAGGACAACAATACAAAAAGTGTGATACCTAGGATTTCTCACCGATGAAAGCTTCCTTCGGTGTTTTTTCCTTCAATACCTAGAGAGGAACCCTGTTTAGGATGTAGAAAATTGTAGCACATGCCTCTACCCAAAGGAACATAAGAAAATATAGGTCATGAACCATAGCCTCAGTTGTCTCAGTCTAAAGCATTTGTTTTTGGAAAAAAGTAATGCTGGATCACAATCATCCTTAAAAAACAAAAAAGTACTAGTATATCCACTGTTTTGACAAGCTTTGAAACTGAATACATTAATGAAAACACTTCTGGAACAGTAGATTTCCAACTATACCAATTTAATAGCTCGCCTATAGATATGAAGACCCTTAATAGCATCATGGAATTGCATTTCAAAGAACTGCAGGTAAACAGTTGCAGTCATCAGTAGCTACAGATTAGAGATGATTAAGATGCTAACTGAACATACTAAACCATAACATTATCTACCTTGTCAACAAGGTTGATGGTGGCATCACTAATTTCAGTATAAAATTTAATGCTCTCCCTTGAAACCTGCAACATTGTACAAAATACAAATAAGTATCCCCATCATAAAGTACAACATCAACTTTAGCAAGTGAAACATCTTTCTTCATGCAAGATAGCAAAGGAATTTTAACCACCTAAGAGTGAAGATTCTACAAACCACTGTGAGTGCATACTCTATCACATGATATAGCTGCCTTTTCTGGCTGCACATAATTAGATAATTACATGAGATCACCCATACACAACATTATGTAGTGCTTTCAATCCAAAAACACACTGAAATGACATATAACTCAAAAAGTCTAAAGAACATATAATAAGTAGCCAACCTACAAAATCAGAGTTACTATTCATTTAATAATGCTGGCTCCTATGTAATACCTGACACCCCATTAGACAATAAAGATATTACTGCAAAGGTGGCGATTGTTCTAGAAATTCAGGAGTGTCCAGTTCCCTGGTTCTCTGCAACAAAAATATGTCTATCAATTGGAATTTTCCATTTTTTGTCCATAACATGTTGAGCATAAGGTTTAATATAAGCAAAGGAAATAGCTAAAGCTATCGGGTGCCCAAAAAGAAAATGAAAAAAATGTATGTACCAGAGAATATAAACTAGTTGATCTAAGAAAACAATTCGCCTAGATTTACACATACAAAACAAAGGTACACTAGAATCATAATGACTTATCCGTGTAATACTAGTAATAAAGCATCAATTTGAAGCCTCTGCACCATTTTTCTAGGATATTGAGAAACATTTTTAGTGCACTCAGAGAAAAATGAGAAGGAAATAGATCACTGCACTCAATAGGCAAGTTTGACCCACTATGTCCTTTGTCCACAAAAACCATATCAAACATAGAAATTTTTCAATTGTCTTCAAAATAAATGGATATTTTTGTTAGAAATAATGTTCATATTTAGAACTTAGGTGCATTAGAACTTAGACATATAATAAAGTATCACTAATAAATGAATGTAATAATGAGGCATTTAATTACACTGAAGGAATTATATTGTGGGGTTTTACTTTGCGACACTATTTGAAGATTCGTCGTCTGCCACCTGTTTTATTTTAATAATATTTTTTTTTTGATTTGTAGACCTACTTACCTGGAGGCTTTCTTCGACATTATGTGCTCAGATGCTTATTAGGTCTCCCAAAGCATGGCATGGATCATTATGAAGGCACGTTGGGTCAAGGAAAACATACACTTGCTTTCGGACTTCTGGAGTAGGTCTCTTTAACAACTTCCACAGAACCTTGTGCCAATGCCATGGCTAAAATCAAAGGCAATTCCTGAGTCCTACTACTCTACCAGGGGTTCATGTTGGACGACATTTGCGTTTGTTGTTGTTTTTGTTGGACAAGACCACAAACAACAACTACACTTGAAGTGACGAAGAATGAAACCTTGGGACGGCTTGAATGTGCAAAGAGCAGCCATGGAGGGAGGGAGAAGCATAAATTCTCAACACAATCCTTCAGCGTTTCTCTTTCTCTGGCTTCGAGGCCGGCGGCCCAAGCCGAAACATTGCATGCATTAATGAGGCTCACCGTCATGGATGCCTTCATGAGATCACTCTTCCTGGCCTTCAAAGGCCCCACGTAGGAAGAGAGCAAGGAAATGCAGAGCTGCCGATACAAAGTCACACTGCTTGAAGTTTTGATAAATTTCGCCATGTATATTTGGCTATACTAGAAGCCATTCACATCCATCGTTGTTGCTGCTGAATCTAGTACCACACAAAACATGATAACATAAATCATATGAGTTCTTGATAGATCCATGGGGATTCGAACTCGAGACATATTCATAATGGGATAATGAATAAGCTTTGTGATGAAGCGAAGATAATTTCAGGTGCTATGTGTTATGGATAGTTCTTGCTTAAGGAATTTTCTAATTCCCCGCTGCATGTGATTGTGGCCGCCGATTTATGCTTTTCCATGCATTTTATTATAATTATTGGCTCACATTCGATTGTGGCTACCTAAAGTCGGTGGCTCTCTATATTTTATTTTAACAATCACACCAGAGCAGCCATGGAGGGAGGTAGAAGCATAAATTTGAGAACCAGAGGTCATATTTGATAACGAAGAAGAAGAAGCAGGATTCGTCTCATCTGATCTAGGGTTTACAAAAAAAACTCAATTTATCAGCTATTGTAGTCATGCATGTGCCGAGAGAGACTACGCCGATAACTTTGATGGCAACAAATACAGTGATCCCCCCAAACTCTATATACATATGGGCAGTACCTTGACTGACTGAATAATGGTAGGGGGTTGAGGGTGAACAAGTGTAGCTAGAAACAACACCATTAAGCCTGCCAACTGTATAACCAGTGGTCACTAGTAGTGGCCCTAGTCACAGTGTGTAGGATTTACGACTGTTATCATAATTAGGCCCACACGGAGAGTGGGGGAATTGTACTAAAAGCCTCCCTCTTGGATTAATTTTTTCCCCAGAGGAGAAGATAGAACGAACTAGCAGCAGCAATATATTGTTTGAGGTTGGACAAATTTTTCGTTCACCGTGAGGGATATGGTGTTTCCACCCCCTAATTGAATGGTGGAATTGGGATTGGAGGAGATGTTGGTTATTTCATGTCCGATTTATGTGAGATACCAAACCAGAGTCGGTGGGCCCTTAGAAAAGTTGTTGGTCGAAGAAAAAAAATTTCGCAACAGAGGATTCGGTGAGGCTTTCTTCGACGTTGTTTTGCACCAAAAAGGGTGCAAATGCTAGTATAGTAATTAATGTAGTGATTATTACTTGGGTATTTGGGAATTAAAGTGTACTCCTTTTCTACTACGTAGTGACACATTGCATCTAATGAAGGAATGAACCCACCTTTTCTCATTTAAAATGTGCATTCCTATCCACACATGTGTGTGTAAAAATAACATGGTATCAGAGAATTGTTGGGGAGAAGCAATGAAGTTGGTGAAGGAGCCAAGGGAATGCTATGCCTAGTGAAGGCACTTAGGGTCAGATATACCATCTCAAATTGGACAAAAGATAACAAAGGCAAGTCATCCTGGAGTGAGCCAAAGGGACCGTGTATATGTAAGCAATCAAATTGTGAGAACCATGGGAATTCATAGCACAAGGAAAAACACACAAAAATATTGCAGAAGGTAGGCCAAAGAATCATAGAATTGATGATATCAAATCAATTTCTTGACTCATGGAGTGACACTAAGTGTAGGAACTTTGTAGGTTTTCCTTTTGTGAAGCCTGTCATCACATGGGTAGATATTATCTGTTGAACAACCAAAGGATCGAGTCAGAGATGTCGTGAGTGAGTGGGTAGCTGCCAATAGAGATGTCAAAAGGTATAGCTTATGTTCATGGTAGAGCCTCTGAATCAAAGTGATTAAGCCACCAAAAGAGAAGCCAACCTGTAGCAGAGGATAACGAAGAGCACTGATAGCTATCATACAAATTTTAACTAGTAACCACCTAGAAAATTTGTGAAATTGAGCTGCCAAAGCTGCCAAATAGAAGATGCATTTATTAGGAATTTAATATAGTATTAAATGTGGTTTCTATTAGTTAGGTATTTGGGAGATATGCAGTGTGCTCCTCTTCTCCTACTATGTAATGACTCAATGATACATCACATCATCTAATGAATTAATGAATCCACTCTTTCTAATTCTATTGTGTATTCATGTCCAAGTATGTGTGTGCAAAAAATAATTACATTTTAGAAATGCAAGTGTGGATTTGTGCAGAATGTTTCTATGGAAAGGATGGATACTCATTTATGTTGAGTGCAATGATTCTTATAATATTTTAATATTTTCACTCAGACCAGAAGACTTCATTGCTTTAATTAGTGATGGAGATGTTCATCAACAAACTCATGTTGTACCAAATCCTGCAGCTGGAGTATATAATGTGCCAGCTACCCCATTGTATGGACATGGTCCTTGCATTCCACATGGTGATAAGTTGAGGCAGGTATATATTGGGGCTAGTATGTGTACTAGAATTATAGATGGTGGTCGAGTGCATACTTGAAAGACTACGATGAAGGGTGGTCTTATAGGCATCGTAGTTGTAGAGAAGGAAGCTTTGACACCACTTGGACATGACCTTCTCTGACACCACTTGGCCATGAGGAAAGCCACAAGGTAACTGTGATTGTTAATCTAGGTTTGTATCTTGGTTTCTGCAAAGCACAATCTCTATATTAGATTTATTGGTTTTATATTTTTATTGTTTTAAATTTTTAATGTATGTATACTTGTAGTTATACTCTCTGAAGTAAGTGTAAATACTAAGGGGTTTTTTCTTACCATTATCTCTGTGGGGTAGCACACACAAAATATGTTGGCTTCACTGCAACTATGTTTTCTATGTACTAGGGGTTTAGATAACAAGAATATTCATTCTTTTGCAGGGCTCAAGTCTACCACGAAATTAATATGTGTAGTAGCAAGATCCTTGATAGTAGTTGTCAAGAATAAAACAAGAGGTCGAATGGGACTAAGGAAAAAAACCAGTGATGCATCATCCTGGGGTTTTGATTTTTTCTTGTACTCCAGAGATAAAACCTTTGGAGCAGACTCAGTCTTCTATTCGAGAAACACCAACATATTAATGAATATTTCTTTAAAAATGAATAATTATTAGAAAATTTCACTAGATCTTTGTGAATAACAAACAAAATGCAACTTCGATGTCTTGAATAAACTATATAGGGTCGTAAGGTATATGTTCATACCGACTCCATACGTTGATGACTGATGATGCTCTTGGGGCATCTACAACATACTCCATTATAGAAGGAATGATGCAGGTGGATGTTCATTCAGTAATTTGATTCAAAACCTCTTCCAGAAGCCGGGCCAAACACTTCAAACCATGTTGCACCAGAGCTTCGTGAAGCCATAGGGACTGATCCGTTCTACTACAGAACTCTGGACAAAAACCCTCAAAACCTCAGCAAATTGAATTCCATTTTAGTTCAAAAACCAAAGACAGAGATAAAATGGCTCCAAAGCCCAAGAAACACGTGTATTTTTTATGCCGTATATTTACATTGACATGTATAATGTGCTTCGCTCTCTCTGTTTGGTTTCTTTCCGACTTGTCACAATGAGAGAAAAAGGCATTTGGAAATGTTGTATTGCAATATACCAATTATATTTATTTTTTTAATTTTTTTAATTTTTTCCTCCATTTTGATTTTTCCCTCCACCATTTTCACTTTGATTTGGGTTTAGATAAGTATTTAATTTTTTAAATATTTATGAAGTTTTCAATTTGAAGAGAATTTTTTATTTTTCTTGAAAAATAAGAAAACAAATATATTTAAAAAAAAAAATTTGAAAAATAGATTAATTCATATTTTAAGTTATTTTTAAGTATAATGTTTGTATACATTTTATAGAAGCTTTTCACCTTTCTTTTAAGTAAACAATATTATGATTATATTTTTAAACATATGCTTTTATATCAAAGCATAAGAACATATAGCAATATATTTATAATTAATTTGTGATTAAGTTGGTTATAATTATTTTTATCATGTATTCACGAATGTGGAAAAATATCTCTCGAGTATTTTTCACATGGAAAATAAAGGTTAGCTAAACAATTTGTTATTAGTGTTGATGGGTAGTTGGATAGTTTTACACTATCAAATGCCTAGTTCAAATCTCTTGAGTAAGGTGTGACAGAGCACAGTAACAAGTTTATTGTGGATGTCATCCATGAATGTGGGGAAAAAACCCCTTTTTCTCTAATTTTTAACACTACAGATGGATTCAAAGACCCCCTTTATCTCTGAATCCATTCGCAATGTCAAAATTTAGTGAAATGTAACACTTTAATATCAAAATTGCCATGTTCCATTTCCGTAGTGCAACAATTAGAAATGACTAGCATAAATGACTAAATCATATACTTCTTGTACTTGCCAGTTGGTCATATTTTTATTCTTGGACTACAGTATTCATTTACCTTAATCATTTTTAATTTTTTCACTTATTATCTAGTCATATATTTCAGTCATGGACTAAATTAGTCATTTTCAGTTGGGTCACTTATTATCTAGTCATTTATTTTATCCCAAGACTAAATTAGTCGTTTAAGTTATTCATTTTTAGTTGGTTCACTTATTATCTAGTCGTTTATTTATCCCTAAACTAATTTAGTCATTTAAGTTAGTCATTTTCACTTGGTTCACTTAAAATTGTTCAAATTTAGTAGTAATTCACTTGAAATAGTTGTGGTGACTAACGTTTTTAGTCACCTAGTCACTAATTTCATCATTTTCTACTAGTGAGAGCTCCACTCACAACACAAGTGAGTGTCGGGCCAAGTAGTCGCTCGTGTTCGAGATGAGGGCTTATGAATCATATGCATGCTCCGAATTTGAATCAGAACCTGACAAGGGGAATGAAAAAGGGAAATAGATTATTGATGTGGAGCCCAACGCCACTTTTGCCACTGCGAAGATCCAGAAGGAGGAACCGAAAGATCCAGAGGAGGCGGAGCATCTCTTCCACTCCTAGATGTGGGTAAAGGGTTCCCCGCTACAATTCATTATCGACAATGGGAGCCAAAAGAACCTCATTTTAACAGATGCCATGAAGCGGTTGGGCTTGCTAACCACAGTGCACCCATAACCATACACCATTGAGTGGCTTCACCAAGGACGGGATCTCCGCATCAGCCAACAGTGTCATCTTCCCTATAGCATCAAGCCCTTCACAGATGAGGTATTATGTGACATTGCTCCTCTTGTTGTTTCTGATGTATTATTAGGCCAACCATACTTGTGGAAGCGACATGTTGTGTATGAGTCCCAGCCTCGTGCTGTTATGGTTGCTTTTGGAAATAAGCTATATAGGATGCAAGAGGTACCATGGCCTACCGCTATCTCTTTGGTTACTGCAAAACAATGCGGTAAGCTCATTTCCGAAACTAGGAAATTTATTTTCTTGATGATCCACCCCTAGGGAAAGAAGAAGATTGTAGCCACGATCTCGAGACATGGCTCCTTTGAACGACAACAACAAATGGAAAAGGTTGTGGAGGAGTATGGGGACATCTTCACCTCACCCACAGGGGTTCCTCTGCACTCTCAGGTCAAGCACTCCATTCATTTGACCCCAGGTGCGCCACTACCCAATGGATCGATCTATCGGTGCTCTATTCTGGAGAACGATGAAATCAAGAGGTAGATTCAGGAGCTGCTGTAGAAAGGTCACATCTAGGCAAGTTCATCACCTTGTGGGAGCCCGATCGTGTTGGTATAGAAGAAGGATGGGACTTGGAGACTCTGTATTGACTATTGGGTGATGAACAAGATAACTGTCCGAAATAAGTACCCGATCCCACGAATTGATGACCTTCTGGACCAACTCAAAGGGGTGAAATATTTCAGCAAGATCGACTTGAAGTCTGGGTATCACCAAGTACCAATTGAACCCTTCGATGTGTGGAAGACTGCCTTCAAAGCCAAGGAGGGAATTTTTGAATGTCTGGTCATGTGTTTCGGGTTGATGAATGCTCCTGCAACCTTCATGAGTTTGATGGACGACATATTACGGCCATTCACCAACTCATTTGTAGTGGTGTACTTGGATGACATTTTCATCTTTAGCCAGACTTGGGAAGAGCACCTCCACCACATCCGACAAGTCCTCCAAACACTACGACAACACAATTTGTGTGCCAATTTCGAGAAGCGCACTTTTGGCATGATCCAGGTTCAATATCTAGGATACATTATTGATGAAAGGGGGTTGCATGTAGATCCAACCAAGATCCAAGTGATTCTGGATTGGCCAACCCCAATCACTCTAACAGAGCTTCACATCTTTCTCGGTCTTGCTAATTTCTACTGCAGGTTCGTGTTGGGATTCTCTCATATCACTTGGCCCTTGAGTAAGGAGCGAAAGAAAATTTCTTTTGGTTGGAATCTCAACAAAAGGCTTTCGTAGAATTGAAACATCGTCTCTATTTTGCCCCAATGCTCACATTACTAGACTTGCAAAAACCATTTGAGATCAAGATAGATGCCTCTGACTATGCTATTGGGGTAGTTATTACTCAATAGGGGAATCCAGTGGCATATCATAGTGAGACATTGTTCGACACAGTTCGCAAGTATCCCACTTATGACAAAGAAATGTATTTCATTGTGTAGGCTTGTCGACAATGGAAGCATTACATTTTGGGGAAGGAAAAAATCGTCCACACAGACCATCGACCCTTGCAGTTGATACAGACACAAGGGAAGTTGCAGAATGATCGCCATCATAAGTGGACCACATATTTGCAACAATTTCATTTGAACATCAAGTACAAGAAGGGTAGCACCATTAACGTTGCAGACTACCTCAACCGACCACCGATCCTGGCACTAACCAATGTTCTCAACTCTTTTGGGCACGAGACTTCTGATTGGACGCTTCTCTACAAGAGCGATCTAGAATTCGGCCACACATACAAGGCACTCTTGGGGGGTATGCAAGTTCGAAAATTTCACCTCCAAGATACATTGTTATTTCACATGGCACACCTTTGTGTTCCTTCAAGCGAGCGTGCCAAGATGATATGGGAAGCACACTACAGTCGAGTCATTAGGCATTTTGGGGTCAAGAAAATAGTGGAAATATTGTAGAATTATTTCTATTGGCTGGACCTTCGATAGGATGTCGGGAAGTACATCAAATCCTACACTGCTTACGCCATTGCCAAACTGACCATCAAGAAGCAAGTCCTTTATACTCTGCTACCTACCCTTAGTCAACCTTGAGAATCCATCTCCATGGATTACATTCCAGGCCTTCCTTCCTTCTCTGCCCTCTCCTTCAGTTTATCTCCATCTCTCCCTTGTGACTCCCCCTAACTCTCCACCTCTATCGCTCTATGTCTTTGCTCTTCCTTCTCATATATATCTAGAGTTAATATATATCATCATATATTAATATATATTATAATATAACAAATTTAATATTATATTAATCAAAATTTATTAAATTTAATAATTTTAATATTATAATATATTAATATGAATATTAGAATTAATAATAATGATATTATTAATCTTTTAATATCGATATTAGGGTTAGTAATTTTTTTTTTTGCATGGTATTAATAATGATTTCTCCAATGGTATTTGGTTCATAGGCTTCACCTAAATAAAACCTATTTTTTGAGTGTTAGTAAATATAAAGAGGATTGTGGAGTAAATATGAAAAGATGTTTTATTTATTTACCATATTTGTGGTTTATTTATTTTTATTTATTTTTATTTATTTACCATACCTCAATTATTTACCATGGTATTTGGCCCGTAGGCTTGGTATATAATTAGATGTTGATTTCTAATCCTATTTGATATATTTTTATTTATTTAGCATAATTCTTTATACCTCTTTTATATTTATTTATTTACCATACATTTTTTATAAATATGGTATTTGGGCCATGGTATTTAGCCCATGGTATTAAAATGGTATTTTTCCCATAGGCTTCACCTAAATAAAACCTCTTGTTTGAGTTTCCTTAAATATAAAGAGGTTTATGGAGTAAATATAGAAAGATTTTTTATTTATTTATCATACCTTTAGTTTATTACGCCGTAAGGCGTATTTATTTGAAAACAACTCCCCTACCGTATCACTTTGGCACAATCTACAGCATGCGATCAATTGTTAGACGATTGAAACGTCCTCCGCCCTTGATCGATGGAACGAACTTTCAACTGACTCCTTGATTTACCTCGGCTAACCGTATGTTCAACTGTTAATCTGTAACGACCTGCCTCCCATTGTATATTGATGGTCCTTTTTCAGAGGTTTCAGAGGTTCCAGATTCCATTGGCACGCTGAAGCACCTAGAAGAATTTGTCCTGTGCAGAAGTCATCATGAAAGTTTGCCAAATGAATACTGTAATATGCATTCCCTGAAACATGTTACCTTCAAATTTTGTGAAAAAATGACGTTGCTGCCACAGTAAATTGGAAACTTAACGAGACTTCACATTCTTGAATTGTGCCGGTGCTCCACTCTGCAGGCGCTCCTGGACTCGGTTGGGAACCTGACGGGCCTCCAATGCCTTCGCCTGTACGCATGCTCTGCTCTGCTCCCGGACTCGGTTGGAAACCTGACGGGCCTCCAAATCCTTGACCTGACCGGGTGATACACTCAAACTGCAATGGAGTGAGGGAGTAGTCGAGCAGCTACGCCAAAGACTTGGAGACGGCTTCGTGGAAGGGAGAGAAGACTCTGAGCAGAATCAAGGGAATAGAGCTGTGAAGGATACGCTGACGAAGAAGCGAATTATGAGGAAGAAGCAAGCAAAGAAAGGTAGTAAAATATGAAAGCACTTCTTAATTAGAATAGTGGTAAGTGGGCACAGTGCTCACTGCACGTTGCATTGAGACCCTGTCACTAAGCTTTAAATGCCTGTAAGCTTTTTATTAATTCGCTGTATAAAATACCGAGACCTATTTACGTCATGTCCCTTATGGCCTTTAGTGGCGTCTGATTTGTTTCATTGTATTATAAACGTTACACTATATTATTTTTCCACCATTGAAATTTATATTTGGTGATGTAAAATAAATGAAAATAAAATATGTCCCATAAATATTGGCATTTAAACTGAACGAATATTGATGTATTTTTAGCAGATTTATGATCTCATTGCACACACAACTTTAACCGAAACAAACTATTTGTGTTTGCGTTTTCAAACCATTTTTAAAACGTGTTTAGGTTTGTTTCTGGAAATTAAAGTTGATAAAGAACTTTTTGCATTGTCATATGTTTGAGAATAATTTAAATAAAAAAGAGCAGAACTATCATCTCATTGCGCACTCCTCTCATCTGATCTGATATTGTCTTCCAATGCTTTATATTGTATTTACAAAAATGTTTTATATTATATGTCCAAAAGTATTTCATAATAAATTCGTCTATTTTTATTTTTTTTTCCGTTTACTGATGTAGATTCAGCTTGATAGATGTAGATTATTTAAGGAGCTCATCATTTACATTAAAAGGCTCTAGCAAAATATATATCAACTAAAACAAATAATGAAAACAATCATTCCAAAATTGTAAGGTTTATTGGATTTTCATGTCCGGTGATTAAAGTATTTAATATAATCAATTTAATCTATATCTATATATATTTTATGGATTTTATCTGAGTAGTTATTTTTTTTACTGTAAATTTAAATTGAATAATCTACTAAATCTAATTCTTTTAGGGATTTTAGAGAACAAGAAATTACACTAAAAGACAAAAACCTGAAATGAAATAATTACAGAAATTTTAATTTTCCCATATCATGTGAAAGGAATTTAGGGCTTTCTTTTAGATATTGGAGTGCCAGTATTGATATGAATTGTTTGTGAGGGGTGTTCTATAACTAATCCTTTCCATCCTATGTAAACAAATAATGAAAACAATCATTCTAAAACTGTAAGGTTTATTGGAAGCATTTAATATAATCATTTTAATCTATAACTATATATATTTTATGGATTTTATCTGAGTAGTTATTTTTTTTTATTGTAAATTTAAATTGAATAGTCTACCAAATCTAATTCTTTTAGGGATTTTAGAGAACAAGAAATTACACTAAAAGACAAAAACCTGAAATGAAATAATTAAATTTTTTTCAAGTTTTTTATTTTGAAATTAACCTTTTCCTTTAACTTACATATTTAGCTTGAATTAATATCAATTAATTAATAATTAAAAAATTTCCACTAAAACATTTATATTCTTCACATTTTTTAATACAGTATATTTAAATTATTTATATATTATTAAAATTTATAATTTATAATAATTCATTATAAAATATAAATAACAATATAATAAACTATATCAAGTGATACATATTTTTCATAATTAAATTATTATTTAATTATATTTTAAATTATTCATTAATAATTATTACAATTAAAAAAAATAACAATAACAATAAACAAATCTTATAAATTGATTAATAACACAACAATATTAAATTGAGAGGAAACTACACTAGAAATATGGGGGCTTGACGAAACCTTAGCTATGGCGACTTGTTTCAATTGCAGGTCAACATGGGACAATTGCATGTGCACGTAGGGTTTTGGTGTCAAAGTACAGAGGACACTTGGGCAGATCGTTGGCATCCACGTCATATAGGGCCCTAACAGGAAAGGACTTGGTAATAGGTAATGTAGGAGTATCGAGAGATGTTCTAGGTACGAAATTTCTAGACAATTCATTGTCTATAGTGTTGTTGATTATGGATTTGAAACCCAATCTCCGACGTAGGTGTTATTGTTTTCTCTCAGGCATAGTTGTATAGTTAAAGCTTAGAACTACTGAATAGGAAACACCTTATTTGTATTGATACAGATTGGTCATCTATACATTAAAGTTTGATCCTCCACTTCACTATTATTCATGGGAATATGAGAGGATTCGACAATGCAACGGTCGAGTTTTTTCATTGCATGACGAGCCTCGACTGGCTATGGCTAGAGATTTAAGTGATTTTTGTATGAAGCAATTTGGCTTGATCTATGTGCTTGATGTCTCTTACCATCATTTAATTGAAAGAGATGAATTCATTGTACTAGATATCGATGGGGTATAGTCTTTTGTCTCTGCAAAAGACTAGGGTGTACTTCCTTTCCATTCTCATGTTAGCCTCTTAGCAACATTTTAAAAGTGTACACAGCATTTTAAGAACTCAATTATTTCTCAAAGAGATGAATTCATTGTACTAGCTATTGATGGGGTATATTCTCTACAAAAGACTAGGGTGTACTTCCTTTCCGTTCTCATGTTATCCTCTTACAAACATTTTGAAAGTGTACACAACATTTTAAGAACTCAAAGTTTATTTTCAAATTTTATTATATTCACTTGCATATTTTCAAAACTGTAAATGGACTTGATGTTTCCATGTCAATTAATTGTATGGTTGTTGGTAGTTTTGGGATTCATTGTGTTCCAAAAAGCATCAGTCACGTGGTATGTCATCAATCATCAAGAGGACAAAATATAAATATATCAAGAATGCATATTTGGTAGATGCACATATTTCCAGAATCTCCCCTTTCGTGATTTGAATGAAATAGGAGAAAGAGGTGTTAATCTCACTGGTGGCTAGAAACAAAAGACAGATAGATCAAGAATGCATATTTGGTATATGCACAGATTTGAAAAATATTCCCTTTGGTGATCTGACTGAAATAGGAGAAAGAGGTGTCAATCTCAGTGGTGGCTAGAGACAACGGAAAGATACAGCTTGCCCATGTATTGCATTAAGATTCTAATATTTATCTTTTGGATGATCCTTTCAGTACTATTAATGATTTTCATATTTAATTTAGTAAAACTAATTGATATTTTAAATGTGTTTTTAAATTGGCGATGCCAATTCTGTGCAGAATGATCATGCATGGATTGCCCTACAAGAAGCAGGAAATAATGAAAAAAATCATAACTCAAACACTGCTAAGATAGCTATTGCATTAAATGAGGCATAATGTCATATGGTGGAGTTTGACTGGTATAAGGAGTGTTATTAGGAGTAATATGGGATCACATATTATGATTCTTTCAAGAAACATGACAAGAAGGATAACAACCTTATAGAGCCTCTAGATATTTCCCATTATTATTGCAAATGCAAGGGAAATAACAACTATCTTCAAGATGGAAGACCCATTCGTCATAAAGTTTTTCAGAAATTGATGGAAGATAAAGAAGAAACTCACAGTTCAAGAGGTAATAAAACTCGCACAAAGGTTGCATCGCTCACTCAAGACTCTTGCTTTTAGGAAAATATAGAAGAGGGCTTCAAAGAAATGGAAAATCTCAAACAAGGCCAACACCAAGAGATAGAGAGTTGATGGGTTTACAACTCATTATTATTGGAATTGTGGAAATACAAATTAAAGTGAATATGGAAACCCTTGAACCCAAAAATAGCCCACAAACGAGCCAATCAGTTTCAGTTGAAGTCGTCCATTCCATCTCTACAAACCATGCAAATCAATCTACACTCGAACCAAAATTCAATATCACAACTACAATAATTTACAAACTCATGTAAATCACACAACATATCACATTTTTCTCATCTGCGATATTCTTCCCTATGCTACTACCTTACGGCATTTCCTTTGCAACATATGGTGCAATTGCTAGTTATATTTACGCTGTAAAGCGTTTTTATTTGAAAACAACTTTGCTAAACTGTGACGTGTAGCAATGTACATCATTGATTTTCGTGTTAGACGATTGAAACAATGTGTACCTTAGGATTAAATGCTGTTACAGAATACGGTTACAGAAAAGAATTGATAAAAACCTACCCGAAGAAACCATGAATTCCGATTCTGCGTCCAGCAAGGAGGTCCCGGTTGCTCTTGTATGATCGGAAATTTCTTCGAATTAGGTATCTGGAGAATCGAAGGACCAGATCTATGTTTGGATCAGAATACTGCGCCTTGGAATCGTGTGTTTGGCTTATTTTTTGAACAGTTCCATTGGAAGCAGATTCAGTATTGCCCTTTCTAAGAATCAAATTCCTACTAATCAAGAAGAGGTTGCCAAGAATTTTTACACGGCCCTACAAGGGTTTTTCAATTTGAAACCCCTGTTTCGTGGGCGCCAATTTTATGTATCAGGCGGGAGCTATGCGGGAAAGTATTAGATTTTCAGTTGCAATTGGAAAATTCATGGAAGACCATTACATCCTGGCTTGAAACTTCACAACTCAACAACTTTGTCCTGCCTGCCCTTCTGCAATGCATAGACGATGTAGTATCGAATAGTCGCGAGTTCGAGTTTGACTAAAGTTGAATTGAACCACGCATCCGCTAGCGAGAAGAAGCACTGTTTCAGGAAGCCCATGAGACCCACGAGCTTCTCTGCGTCGAACTTGGGGATGTAGATAGAGAAGATGAGATCCAGAATTTTGTCCACCTGGATATCTCGGCCTCAAAGGCTCTCAGTGTATTTGCGAAGCCTCTAAATATTAGGAAGTTTCAGATACTTTTGATTTGGATATTTCTGATAGTATTGGTTGTGATGAATTCATTGATAAGATTCGATGTTCCTTAAATTTCATAATCCATTTCTTTCTGGGTTTTATGAATAACCATTAAATTAGTTTAACTTTTCACATACTTATCAATTTCTTTGACAAAGTCCGTATGAGCCAAATTTAATTTTGAGTCCTCACTTCTTAACTTTTAAAGTGTTTTTTTTGTTAAAATATTTTTAAATTATCTTAATTTTTAATATATGTGATAAAAAATTTTATCATGGTATTCATTCATTTATTTTTCAAGGGGGTTTTTTTATAAAACTTGTAAACAAAAACTTTATGCTCACATAGATGATGAAAACATGCTCTAAGATATTTATGTCCCAGGATTCAAAAACATATTTGGAACCGATGCCTCTGTCTTCTACGACGGCTTTTACGACGACTTTTATCTAGTGGTTCCTCTACCCACTTCTACCACTGAATGTCCTTATGTTGAGTAGGGCTATGCCCAACATAAATAGTTTCAGAGTTTTTCTAAATAGTCCATTAATTTAGTTTAAATTTTGATATGCTTATGAATTTCTTTGACAGAGTATGCATGAACGAAAATTTCTTTTGAGTTCTCACTTCTTAACTTTTTAAGGGTTTTTTGTGAAGTCATTTTTAAATCATCTGAAGATATATTTGGTAAAAGCATTGTCATGGTATTCATTCATTTATTTTTAGGGTATTTTATAAAATTTGTAAACAAAAACTTTATGATGATATATTTGATGAAAACATGGTCTAAGATATTTATATCTCAGGATTCAAAAACAGATAAGGAACCGATGACTCTGCCGTCTCCGGCTTTTATTTCCTCTACGGCTGATACCGCCAGTTCTTCCCCTGGCTATGTTTTAACAATGTCGACTGAAGATCATATGGCGTGCCCTGCATCCATATGTATGAATTGTTTTTACTGGAAACCACTGAAAGCAATAAGGATATTTTCGTATTACATTCTGTTTTCTGTAGATTCTATTAAAATAACATATTATCATTTTTCTCTGTTTTACGTTTCTTGTTGATCATTTTTTATTTTCGCCCTTCGTTCATATGCGGAAATTTACTGGTCAGCTTGCCACTTTTGAGAATAAGCGGATTTTTTTTTTTTATTTAAAAAAAAAAGAAAAAAAAAAGAGGTTAACTTGACGTTTTTTCCCAATGATAGATTGGTTACCTTTGTTTTTCTTCTAGCTTGATTTTTCTCACATTTTTAACTTTATTAAAAATAATCAAATTTGTAGAAATATAAACATTAAAATCTAAATAGATTTGATCAATGGAAACCTCATTTTTTTTTTACATTCTTAATTTCAAACTTATTAATTATTAAAAATAATCAAATTTTTAGAAATATAAACATTAAAATCTAAATAGATCGGCAAGAGATTGGTTACATTTGTTTTTCTCCTAACTTAATTTCTTCTCACATTTTTAACTTCAAACTTATTAATTATTAAAAATAATCAAATTTGTAGAAATATAAACATTAAATTCTAAATAGATTTGATCTATGGAAACCTCATTTTTTTTCACATTTTTAACTTCAACCTTATTAATTATTAAAAATAATAAAACTTGTAGAAATATAAACATTAAAATCTAAATAGATTTGATCTATGGAAACCTCTGATTTTAATTATCAAGAAAATCAAATTTGTAGAAACACAAATTTTAAAATTTTAATAGATTTGACTTATGAAAACATTTAATAAATTTCAAAGTTAAATGGATATAGTCATGGTGAACACCATAAGTCTATTATGAGTTGATAAAAAAATTAAACTTGTATTATCATTTGGTAAAAGGATTAAATTTTTTGAAATGTAATCTTTAGAATTTTGATAGATTTGATTTATCTAAGTGTTTGTTATATTTAATAAATTCAAGGTGAAACGGATGTAGTCATCTTGACCACTATGAATATACTATTACTATTATTGGGTAAGAGAGATGAAATATTTTGAATTGCAAATATATTCGAACATGTTTATTAAAAAAAAATTGTACCTTGAAGAATAGATGAGATGATATTTTTGAATATTTTTAACTTTAAATAAATTTACATAAATTAGTAAATAATCATATATTTTTAATTATTATGATTACTTTAAATTAAAAATTAATAAATAATCATATTTAATAAATTCAAGGTGAAACGGATGTAGTCATCTTGACCAAGATGATATTTTTGAATATTTTTAACTTTAAATAAATTTACATTAAAAATTAGTAAATAATCATATATTTTTAATTATTATGATTACTTTAAATTAAAAATTAATAAATAATCATATATTTTTAATTATTATGATTGGTTGAAATTTAATTTGAACTTTTCAAATTAAACCAAATAGAAGTGTGTAAAGTCTACAAGAGTGGGGAACCTTAGTAGCCTACTACTTAAATTTTTTCTCAAGAGCCAAAAATATACCCGTATAGAATTTAAGCCAAATAAAAGAAAACATCTCATGTTGCACACCTCAAGAAAGTGATTTACAAGATTCTCAAATCTATAGAATGGATAGGTTTAACATAAAGCATATTAACAAAAGAGTGTTGTCTCATATCACATATTTTTTTCTCTATACCATTTTTTCTAATTATTATTGCTTTACAGCGTTTCTTTTGCAACATGTGGTGCAATTGCTAGTTGTATTTATTTTCCATATTTTTGCTGTAAGTATTAGATTAAAAATGTTAAATATTTAAGTGTTTAAGTTTTTACTTGATATCTACCCCATACTTGACTAGAAACTCATAATCATGCTTATTTAGTGAAATGGTTAATGCAAACCCTTACACATTTTATGAATGTACTTCCAATTTTAAAATCCTTATTTTTTATTATTTAAAAATTTGATAAATAGTTGTTTTTACATTTTCCCTCCTAAAAATTTTGCGGAAATATCAAAACACTAAAACCTCTTGACGCTCTTACTAAGCTTCTTCATCGTTTTGTGGAATAATTCCGGAACTATCAAAACATTGAAAGCTCTTGGCGCTCTTACTAAGCTTCTTCATTGTTATGTGGACGGATTCCAGAACCTGTGGATGTTCTCAACTATGAAGTCTGTTAAAAAAAATTCACATTAAGATTGTTTTTCTCCTTCACCAGCTCAACATAATCAACATTTTCTTACGTTTCTCCATATACTAATATTATTTTGGTACATTTATGTATCTGAAGTTATATTTTAAGTTGTCTATACTTCAAGCCCCCAATATTTACGTAGAACAGAAGATGATAATTCATTTCTTTGTCAGGATTTCAAAAAGAGAATGCTCAGGACGATGCCATGTGGTTTTGTTTTTGTATTTTTTGAAATGACAGATTAAATAATTTATTTTAAGTAGAAATCTTGAAAGAAACGAGACATCAAGGCTGCTACAATGACCACGGGATATTTTTATCTAGAGAACCTTTTGCAAGTTGATATCCCCACCGAGGTTCCATGCACAAACCCTACCTATCGGATTGCAAGTTGATATCCCCACTAAGGTTCCTTTCAAATAATTTTATTACATAATTTCTGTAAAATAATTATTTTTCAGTTAGTAAAAAAAACCCTAATTTATTTTAGTCTCAGTTTGTCCTCATTGAAATATTAATTATGCTTGGCTTCATTCAGTAAAACATAATTCTAGTTGCCATGAATACAAATTTGATTTGGTTTTGTCCTTGTGAAGGTTAGTTTCCAGTTAAAGTGAAGCAACGAGTTTGATTCTCTTTACAAATCTATTTACCCAAATTCTTGAGTAGCATAACTTTTTTAGGGAAAGGAAAATATTCACACACAAACAATATTTTTTGGACATTCTACAAGAAGGAAATTTTCCTTGCTAAAGATATCATCATTTGAAAATTAAGTTTCTTAAATGAGTATGGTTGATTTTTCACCCCAGATCCATATACCATAATAATGGTTTATAACGTTGTCTCAAAAACTATTGAGAAATCACTGCATGCAGCCAACATATTGTAAGCATTTGATCACATTTGGAGATAGCTCGCTTTAGTGATGCATTGATGTCCCATGGTTTGTTGAGTATCTCTCCATGAGCATTAAACTCTCAATGTATTTTTTATTGTTTTTTTGCGGGTTCACTTCTTAGGAGAATAATACCATAGTTTACAATTTGTATTCTTTGTGTATTCTTCTCAAATACACACAGTATATTGATATTCCAAGATTTAAAAATATTTCATTTATTTCAAATGAATATACATAGAGATTTTTGGCTTATAACCTTTTTGTATTTTGATTTTTAAGAAATTTTTTACTTTTCCTTTTGTGGAGACTTAGAAGCATGTTCTTTTAAGCAATGGAATTTATTTTCCTACAACATGACATGTATGATTGAGGAGTGCAGTTCAACTAAACAAGCTAACAAGTATATTATTGTTCTTGAAATTTGAGACTGTAAACCATGCCACAATCATTCACCATTGATATGGAAGCCCAAATCAAATACCTTTATCCATGAAGTTACCTATTTCTCTACATTGGTAGGAAACTTGGATGCATGAAAATAGTTGTTTCTCTACATTGGTAGGAAACTTGGGAGCATCTCTAAATTTGTGGTGATGGAAATATTATATGAATGCAATGTTAAAAATTAGAAGAACATATGCTGAAGTATAGATAAAATACTATTACATTTTTTGTTCACCCATCTAATAGAATGGGTAACATCTATATTTTTTTAATTTACTTCAAAGAAGTATATAGTTAAAATGTTTGAAACTATCATTTTTGGTAATTCTTGACTAGTATGTCTCTAGAAACAAATAATGAGGGGAAAATCTATAATACGTTGCAAATATTTAGTAGAAATTACAAAACTATGGTCTCCCTACATATCCCATGTTTTTGAAAGAAATATTATAGTATATTGTCTAGAAGTTGTTCAACAGGTTTTCTCAACACATAATATATAATATCTCGATTCTTATTTAAATATTCCTTCAAGTTAATTTCAATATAAAAAATTATAAGTTAGAACCACAGATATGTGGCACATAGTTTTTTATGTTTTCCTTATACTTTAGTTTTTCTATGTGACTAGGTGGGGGATGGGGGGGATGTGGAGTAATCTCAAATTCTTTATTTTTAGCTTAGTTTTCTTTGTCTAATAAATTTATCACACTAATAGATATATTTAGGAGGTAGGTGCATGCTAGCAGGTGTAGATCTGTAACAGACAACAAGAATTGGGATTACTTGAAAAAAATAGGTCAATATTCCCTTAGCCCTAAAGGAATTATTTGCTTCTGGAAAGTTTTCAATAAAAGATCGAGTTCGATCTCCTATGACCCCTCTAAAACAATATTATATAAACTTGGATAAGCTATCAAGTCTCCCTAGGAAAATATATGACCTTAGTGTGTTAATAAAGTTGGAGGTCTTGGTTGAGGAGATACTATTTGCATGTATGCACATGCAAGAACATTAATTGGAAATTTCAATAGAGTGGCATTTCCGCCTTATGTGATGGAATGATGAGATGAATATCTACCTCAAAAAAGAGTTGTAAGGGAAGATTTCTCTTTGAACATAAATGGAAAGGCATTTTTATCTTGGAATTTCAACTACATCAGTATCTTAAATGAGTACAATGGGGGTTCCATGGGTTTTCAAGAATAACAGTATTTTTATGCAACATTGGTTTTCCCTTTACACCCCCAATGAGGTAGGTTCTTAAATGTTGGGAAAAAAATTGAGAGGGGGGGGGGGGGGGGGGGGGGGGGGGTGAATCGTATTTATATGTGATCGAAAATTTTTTACTTTTTCTTTCTCTAAAACCCATA